>JAMKCH010010243.1:0-134526 GCA_023653785.1 Ophioderma brevispina | reverse complement strand
CCATTTACGGTGATAGAAGGCTATGTAGTCTAGAATGGGCGGCTGAGCACATGGCCTAATCAAATCATAATTTGATAACAGTACCGATAATCGCTCATGATGAAGTTACTGGCTACGCAACATAATGTTGTAATTTGTTATACTAAAATTACAGACTTACATTTGGCTTCAGTGGGACAGTAACTTTGTTTCATAATTGGTTGATTCCGGTGAAAATTGTCACATTTTGACCGCACTTGGGGGCCTGAATAAACAAAGACCAAAACAACGCTTGTTTGCGACATTGTGACGAGGGTTCTCATAATGGCATTGTTTCAATATTTAATTCGCTTTTGCTATCCCATTTGTTCTCTGTTGTTCTGTTTGCCGCGGGGCCAATCATCCCCGTAGAAAGGCCCACACTTTCTTCATAAGGTGTAAGCACCTCACATTCATTCATCTGTCTGTGATCACGCTTGATTTGTTAATTTCAGATATGGAGATCCAATTTAAAAACATTGTTGATCTGTCACGTGGATCAGTGTTGACCGGGAAAGAATAAAAATGGAATTCAAAGTGGCGGTCTGCTGATACCCGTATATTCATTTTCATTCATCCACTCCGTTTTAGTGTTAAAGCTACCGCGGGTGGGAATATTACCCGAGCTACGACAGCTAAGGGAAAAAAACGGGCCTCTAATGCAGTAGGCACGCAGCAAGCAACAGCTCTGCTATGTCCGATGACGTATAATATGGCATAGCATTATGGCAGTTATAATTGGATGGCCGAACAATACGGTTTTGACGCATCGTACAATGGCGGTGCCTGTGGTGTCGCCAATTGGTGAGACACGTCACATTTTCTTCCTTCGATCGACAAATTGGGACGATCCCATTTGTGGCAAAAGGGGTGAGCACAGCTTCGTATAATATTTGAAATATCTTGTTGCGCCGTTGAGAGAATATCATGTGTCTCTGGCGTCTGGATATTGTTCTACTGGAAATAAAATAATATACTTTATGTCGTAATCCATTGCCAAACGATATATAAATGGCCCTATATGTGAATTAGGACGACATTGCAGTTTCCTTGCTCGCATTATTTCCCCTAGGCGCCACATAGTTCATCCATCAGATTGCATTGTGGTCTGAAAAGAATCTGTCACGGCACGTGTTCCAATGTCACAACAAACCAAAATGGGAGGACCGCTAGAAGGTAATTTTTCGGACATTTGTAAATTGTACACAACGGGATCGACTACAACAGAAGATCAGAACAAGCAGCATACACTCAGAATAAATATAATGGATTGTTATGGTAAGAATACCGACCAATTCGAACACCTAAACAAAAAACAACTAGCGTCGCAAAAAAGTTGAACGCGACCGCCCGTTCTCAGACGCTTAACTCCTCTATCTCCAAATAGCAGGCGAAGCATATGCTATCTGCAGATAGAGTTTCTCGATCAAGTTTTGGGCTACAAAGGGTTTTTTTTTGGTGCATGTGTGTTAAATTGGCAATATTACAATGATCGATACATCGGTTATTGTGATGCCGTGTTTCTGTTTAGACGTCGTTTTGTTTGTTGGTGTCCGTTTTATAATGTTTGAAGCTATGTTGTCAGGGGTATATGTTGGCTATGGTTTTCGAACATCTAGCGTTACCAATGTTGTAATTGTTGTTGCAATCTGGGATTTAGATAGTACGAAAACTCGCAAAGCAAAGGGTCTTTGGGTGGAAGCACATGCATTCAACCGGGCATTCAACAATTATGTCACCAATAAATAGGCACCATTTCCCATCTTTTTGCAAACGAGCTTCACCTAGCATCAGTTAAGTCTCACAAGGCCCATGACAATATCATTCTTAAAAAAACTGCCTCAAAACTATGTTTCATGGATGATTTGTCAGTTGAATGATTTTCCATTTTTGGCTTTGTACATTGCCAGTTCAAATGCTTTAGTTAATTATTGTATAATTGTATCATTAATATAACATTAAGCTTACCACGTTTGATTTGATAAAAGACGGCAGCGTTGACAAGGAATGCGTTTTACGCGCGTGTGATACCAAAGTGAATATTAAACAATTGGCTTTTCAATGCAACGTATCATACATCATATCATAACTATATCCTATCATTCTGTTATCATGAACATAAAGAAGGTCAACGACCTTGTTGAATCAGACATAAATGCAAGAGTGCGCCGCAATGCCGTCTGCGAATATCAGGCTACTAAACTAGAAACGACTGATATACAAAGACTACGATTCATCGATAATATTAACAAGTGGAATATGAAATCAGCCCAACGACACCTTATCTTTGGTATGATTCACTTCTTTCGCTTCAAGTTCAATAATGCAAAGAGCTGAAGTGCATTGGGAATACCCTCGAGCCATAGTAACAAAATACCACATTTAGAACTAACTCACTAAAGTTTTCAGATAGTTTCATCTTTTGAGAAAGGACAAAATTAAAATGAGTAGAAAGCAATCTTGTTGAGTGATGTTTAACGCTTTTAGGGATCCATTTTCACTCGTTGATATTTAGCATTTTTAGAGAAACCTGAGTCACATTGAACTACTAAATATATCAAAATACAACATAGATACACCTCCCTTATGTATTTGTTTTGGCAATACCCAATAAGTCCCTATTTGTATGGATTTCATTATTTTCTCATTTGTGGGGATTGGATTAGGCTAATGGAAATTGAGTGTTAGTTTTGCTTTGGAGCGCGCATCATATTTTCCAGGGGCATTTGAAAACTGAAATACCGTAAAAACTAATGGTCAGTGGGGAAATTATTCAAGCATCTCATCGAGGCTCATACGGTGGGGGGGGGGGTCCACTTGCAAATGGTCCACTTGTTGCGGACATTTTTGTTTTTTAGATAAAAAAGTGCAATATTTAAAACAATTGACCAGAAAAGTCCACCTTTTGGGGTGGGGGAAAATGCCTGCAAGAAGGACCAAAAATTTCGCGAGTGGTGGGGTGGTGGGTGCACTTTGACCAGAACAAGTCGCTTTGTTTTTAGAAGTTCAACTTTTTTACTTTTTTCAAGTCACACACTCCTAAAAACAATTCGTTCGTAGACCCTGTATCTCAGTGGCCTGTGAACAAAAAAAAAAAAAAAATATTTGAAGCAGTTGCTTGGGAGGGGTGACAGTAAGCCTATACAATAAATACTGAATTTGCTCCAGAGCTTTTCCCCCGGTAGTCATCATATTCAAGGCCAAAATGTATTAAACTTAGTTTCAAACTTTCGAAAAAATAAATTTGCAAATACCCCTGTTGTGTTAATATAGGTACTATAAACTTGGTTGAAGACTACATATAAGGGCAGTAGAGTATTCTGTAATAATGACATTACACTAAATAATGAACAATAACATAATACTTTATCACTTTTTCAAAATCTCCAACAGCAACTTCAACTCAATCAACTTCCATTGCCCTTCAAATTATTATTTGTACTCCTTTATATAGCACTTATTTAGGGGCAACAACTTTGTACGAGTACTTCAGTTTTCACACTGAAATTCCTTTGCGAGGCCATTTGACTCCATATATTATTGAAACCCATTTTCATTGACTATATTGCATGCATTTAGTCAGATGCAAGCTATTGTGAGTTCCTATCTTTTCTAACGGAAATTGATTACTTATTCTGGCGATTTATTTCTTACACAAATAGTAATGAGGACGTAGGCAGATACCCCCTGATTCATACCTAGAACGCTTTAGCGACTTGGCGAAATCTGGCAACACTAATCCGTTCAGAATCATACGGCGGCAGTCGCTCCCATGGCGCTCACAGCCACCAAAGAAGTTTCAATCAGAAAACCCTTGCTTCAAATTTGTGTATCTGGCAACTGTTCACACCAAAAATCAGCAGAATTAACTATGTCACTAATCCGGCACCAGACTGACAACACATGGCGTTTGCTGCTTAAACCTTCTCCAGGAATACGAAGAAAATTTGCAGTTTTGAGCTTCAAAGAGAGTAATCCATTGATACTAATGTCACAAATTGCCTTAGTTAACATTAATCCATGTAAGACTGCTCAATGGGGCCATATGTGGGATTTAAACGTCTGCATGCAGAGGGGCTTCTTGAAATGGCCATGTCATGGTGCTTGCGGAGTGAGGATTGTCCGCAACGGTACGTTGAACCATCGGGATACAACATACCGTTGCGGTACCGAACTAGGCAGATCTCACGACGGTTTGTGGGCGGCCAAATTTGTAATCACTATACGCACGTACAAGTCAAGTCTCGGAACTTCTCGCAAAATTCCTGGCACTTCAAATCACAAAAACACTACTGACAAATTAAACCTTCTTTTTTGGTCTGAAGATAATGAATTATAAAGTTTTTTTGTTTATATTTTAAAGGTGTTGTTCCGATTTATGTGTATTGGTTGTTTTCTCTATTTGATATAGGCCTGGCACTTGCCCCTACACCCCATCAAGTACCGTGGGAAAACAAACTTGCGGTTTTGATGGTCGACGCATAATGCATGTTGCAAAGCCCTATTCCATACTGTGCTAAATAAAAGTGGTTAACCACTAAAACGGCGTTTTTGTTTATATCTTGGGATGAAATGATTCGAGGCTCAAAGGAAGAAATTTAGTATTTCTGCCAACACGTCTACGAATTCGGCAACGTTAACTAATAACCGCATGTTAAAGGTGCCGATATTTAATTGGTGTCAGAATACTAAATTCCTCCGGCTACAAATTTCATGACGACAATGAGAAAAATAACGGCCTTTCACTGATAATCAAAATCGATACTACTTCCAGGTAAATAGTGTCCCAAAGACGATCGAAACACGCCCCTTTAATATTTATTATTAACCTCATATTTAAAGGTGGCGTGTTCCGATCTTGACATTGGAAATTTGACACAAAATTTACCAGAAACTTTCGTAAATTGTCTTTACATATGTTTTTTAGCCAATATGTAATGTTGTAGAGGGTTGCTAATATCTCTATTAATTTGATTATTTTTATCAAACTTTTAAAATGAACATTAAGTGGCAAGAAGGAAAATCACGTATTTCAAAAATATTCCGAAAAAACAGCTTTTCTAAGTGGTCTTAACTTTCTTACTAAGTTTTGAATATTAAGACCATGGCATTTTAAAAATATAACGTTGACGATCCTATCATGCGATTTTCTTTTTGTTAGACATTTTTTCTTTACATGAAACCAGGTCAATTAGCAAGATTCACCATTTTTCATCTTTCCCCTCAGCAGCTATAACCATGCCTCTATACGCCAAAATCACACCAACACAAATGAACAAAAAGGCGGCACGTGGCGTTTGTCATTACGTGCCATTACGCAGCACACCTGTAACACGCGCACGTTATAAAACCTGTTTGCACGCATAAACAGACGTGGCAGCGATGACGATCATGACGCGTATTTCACGTTACTCTGACGTCCTTCGGCGATATCCTTTCGTTTTGGAATTCCCCTTCAAAGCTGGTCTGAAACCCATGATGTTATGCCCATTTTTTATCAAATCTACGGTTTCTCAAATACTGCTTCATGCAGATTTCATTGTTACTGGTACATACAATGAATGAAACTGGTTTTGTTGGGAGGTACAAATTTTATATTATATATTATTATTATATGAATTACTAAGTAATTTTTAAAGCACGTCCATGGACCTTTAAATCTGACTTCAGTAGTATATCGAAATATATTTTTTGTGTAATAATGAAAATAGTACACGGTGACTAGAACTTAAGATAGTAACCTAAAATGCACAATTCCCGAAATTTGAGATGAAGCGATTTTCGTTTTGATGCAGCTAAACATTAATGTGTAGTAATTTACGTCCCCATAGGAACTGTGGTATTTATAACAAAAGTCCGGATCCTATTTTTTAACAAGTATGATTTTCTATATGAAGGAATTTAACTTGATTTAATTAATATAAAAAAAGAAAAATTAAAAAAAAAAAAACATTATGTACATGCAACAGACGATTTTTTTGGAATTGAGCGCCTCCTCAGGAAAATCTCCGAGTCGCCTTTAAGGAGTTAGTGTGATAGCCCAAGAGACAGAGTTAAGAAGTAAATGGTTAGAATAAATTGGGAACAATCTATAGTTTTGTTTTTTTCTTTTAGAACTTTACCCCCCCCCCCCCCAAAAAAAACAAAAAAATACCAGGCCCCATTTTTACTCTATCCCCATCAAAAGGTGTCACCCTCTTTTAGAATGTCAGCTAGTGGAATGGTGACTGATTTTTTGGTGGGGTACATGGAAGTCTTTCCCTAAAATTACAAAAATAAAGGGTTTTGGCCTTGATTTTAATTGAAACAATGCGCAACGCAAAAACAGCTCATCGTACCGTATCATCGTTGTGCAAATGCGCAGGTCATACGCAGGTCACACCACGTAGTGACCAAACATACTATATCATACTTTCAATTTTCATTTGGTTAATAACACATCAGTGTGGTTTAAAAGTGTTACAGAAGCCAAACGTTTTTATGTGTAGAAAATCAAGGGTGTATTGAGTCAATTCCCCAATCACCAGTTTTGGGAAATTTCACCAAAATAGGTCATATGTATCCCACAAAAATCATTCGTAACACATAAAAACCTGACTTTTATGTCCCAGTTTAGCCTAAAAGTTTTAGTACTTAGGGAATTTTTTGCATGATAAGAATGTCTTGTTGTTCTTGACTTTTGGAAAAAAAAACCTTTTATCCCTAAGGACTGACATGTGTTTAGTACATTACGTATAGGCACATTGCATGCATCATGGGATTGATTCAAAACACCCTCTGGTGTAGAATAATTAAGGTTGCAACTTTCTGAAATATCTTTTCAGCAAATTATTACTGATTAGTAAATGATAGTAAATAGTGGCAGGGCAGGGCAAAGACGCATGCAAGACCGCAATTTTGGAGTTTTGCCGTACTCTGGCTTCTTGACAGCCCTGCATGGAGTTTGTTTCGTGTATGTGTGACTCAGGGTCTTGCGAATAGCGAGAGCGGTTTCTTCCCACACGACTGTTGTACAAAGAGTTGAACAAGTTCTCCACACAAGGGACTTACGAATATCCTTTGCCAATCATGAATGCAATTGTCATGATCAGAGTGCCATTGTATTGTTAAGCCATCAATTCATTTAATTGATTGCTTAGTGCTATCGAGAGCGGCGTTTTATATGTCCTTATTTTCTCTACTAGTGTCGGGAGCGTTGATTGCATTTCTGACAAAAAACTGCCTAGTGGAAGTCACAGACACATGGGGAAATCTCATGTTGGGCTTGATTTTTAAAATTTCAGTGACTTTTGTATCTTTTTTGTCAAGTTTTGTTGGACAATCATTTGATGCCGCGCTTGTCGTCTTTTCTTCCTTACGGAATAGCTATAGTTTTATGTGTGCACCTATTAAACAGTTCTAGTGGGGTTTCTTCGGGCGAAATGAAATGTGATCGTGTTACCAATCTACCAAGCATGCAAATGGCTTACCAGGGACTGAGTTGGTCAAACACAAGTGCTCGTTCATTTGACTTGAGTAGATTAGTGTAAATACCCCTGGATGAAGGGCGCCCCCACTATATATAAGATGAACAAACAATGTTGTTGTTTTACTTGAATCAAACTTATAAGTTATGTTAACACTCGGTATTGTTTGCAACCAAGTCTAAGATATTCAGCAAAGTACGCAGAGAGACCCAAATTTGCCTACTTTAGTGAGCACAACTGCAAAAATATCAAGTCCTACCTTAGCAATTTGGTATCGTGTATCGTCCTTTGTGGCCAGACCTTTTGTCATTATTGATTTATTTCTAATACTGACTAATGCAAAATGTTTACGTATAGGAGTGATAAAAGTGGTTTGTTGGGTTTAGGTTTTGACAGCAAAGTTTAGAATTTTTAGTTATGTATAGTGGTTATATTTTTGGAGGGGTTTGAGAAAATATTTTGGTGTACCTGATAACCTTTCTGGGTTGGGGTGTCATTATTACGTCTTGTTGGCTTTTCGACAGAAGGACATTGCTTGCTGTTGCGGCGACACTGGCAAACCATGCCCAGCGTGGCTGTCCCTCTAAACGATGTTCCACCCCGGTTGACCGTTTTAAGACACCTGGAACTGTTCCAGGCCAGTTCTGGAATTTATATAAGTGGTCCTTGAAGTTTAAGACACTTTAAAATTATTACATTTCTAGATATAAATATTCGCTCCTATAAATATATAAACAAAGGTGTAGTTCACTTGCGACCCGCATTGGGGCATCGTTGGAATGGTTTATAACCTATCCCTTACACTGCGATACTATATTCTATGGCGAGTTGAGACGACAAACAAATTTTCCCTTACTTTTGACGGGTTTTTAGATATTACTTTGTGTCGACGGCGCTCCAACCATGATTGTCCTAACATTCGACTTTTATCTTTTAATATCCCGCTTCTTGAAAAGCGGAAAATGTTGAAATAAGTGGCTGATAAGCTATCAATACTAATCCGAAATCTTTGGAATCACATCTGCCCAGAAATCCTTACATTTTGACTCGGAATATCCTACAAATCGTTCAACAAGTGTCAGGGGGGAAATTTGTCAGTAGTAATTCCTCGATTTTTGATCGAGGATGTCCCCTTCCCTCAAAGTGGTCCGGAAACATACGAAAATTATATAAACATTTTTTTAAGCCCGTAAAACCCAACACTTTTCCTCTGATACCAGTATGTCATGACCTCTCTGTAACCTATTACGTGTTTAACCAAGCGTCATGTATGGCTGTAAAAGAGACTATATACGATTGTTATCTTCGCTTGCTGCAATACAGAGCATTGTAAGGCATTGCCGTGGGAACCTGGAGTGTGAATGTTAACTGTTTAGTATACATTTGCCGATTACCTTCACACGTATAGTCAAAAGAACCACTGACCCAAGTCTCATATTGAGTATACATAGGGTGGCCTCTAATGACCCTGTATGGCCTTTGACCCCATTTTGTCAATCTATATAATAAAACACTTCTGCAACTAAAATAACTTTAAATGCTATGACAAACTAAAGGAACCACTGGTCCAGGACTTTTACTGGTATGCGCAGAATGACCTATGGTGACCCATGTGCCCTTTTTACCTCTAGTGGCCCTATGTGACCTTTGACCCCATATGGTCAAAATCTATATTACTAAAAAAATCAACTTTGTGGGCTTGTGGGTTTGTCCGGCTATGCGTTTCGCCGCCTTTAACATACGGATATATGAATTTTGGTGTGGTGGTAGAGCTCCAATGTACGAGGTTTGTGGTCACGATTTAGAGTGGTCATTTTGGGGTCAAAGGTCATTCAGGGGTCATGGAAAATGATGGTGTTGTTGAAATCAAAACGTATAACAAGTAAGAAAATAAGTAACACATTGTTAGGCAAAAAGATAATAGTCTTTACAAAGTGAATTAAAGACACAAAATTATTATAAAGTCTACAAAGTCTACAAAGCAATATTTTCATATTTAACTGCTATAGGCTATGCTGTGTCTTAAAGTGTTAACAAATTAACTCCAGTGGTGCAAACGGATAGGCCTATAAGATAATGAACCTGTTGTGATTTGCTGTTTGCCTTTTTGAATATTGCTCCATCCTGAGACGAATATACCTAACAGAGATCGGAAGCAAAGCTGTACTCCATTGTTAACAGCTCGAGCGTATCGAACCAGGTCTGTTTCGGCTTGCAATGACTTGGCCGCACGGTGGCGCTGTGAGCACCTTAAGTTTTCTATGAGCGAGGTATCTTGCAAATCAGGCAATTTTGCCCAATTTTGTGCTTCAATTCATGACCTAACGTGAATATAATTGTTCTTAAGACTGGCTTACATTAGCACTTTATGGGCTTGGCAATGTCATCAATAAATTCATTCTCATAAGACATAAGTCAAAATTAAAATAACATGTCCAATTAGATCCTATTCTTATTCTGTTAAAAGTAAGAGTTTGAGAAATAAAACTGGCCAAAATTTTTCCAATTCCTTGTGATATTGAGCAAGTAAAATACCATTTTTAATTAACATTCAGGTAATTTCCAGATATTCACTGAATGTCATTACTACAGGCTTGAATTTAGAGCAAAAATCTACCTATAGTTCGACAAGAAGTTGTACAATTGGGGGTTCTTTTAAGTTATTTTCATGGCTTATATGCAAAGTCATTGAGTAGATAAACTGTTTTTCCAGGCGTTAAAAATTGACTAATAAACACCGCAACGTGTGAAATCAGTTGATGTTAAAAATAGCCCGCCAAAGCTCAAATCTTGGGGGTTATAACATGAAAAATGTATTGTAAACAAGGGTAACTAATTATTAAGCTAAAAAATCTCGTGCATAAGGGGTCGAGGGAATCGTTGACTTACAATAACAATACCAAAGGATAAAATAGGAAGTACCAGACACTGGGGGGCCCACGCTGCAAAGCAATCGGCAGTTGATTACTTGCTTCGATCTCCGGTAGGTTATTCTTCTCAGGCTCCACATGTGCGTATTAATAGCAACTGTTAAGTTATAATTATTAGTGCCTGGTTGTTGGACTGTTGGGGTTCCACTGACAGTTTTCCCTAAACGGTAAGCTGTGCAAAGGTGAACGGACGGAAGCCCTAAAGAATTCAATTTTTTTTTGGGAAGTCTGTTTTTATATGCAATTTAAAGAAGGTGTTACAGCTATCCTTGATTATTCAGTTACATATGTATTGTAATGGTGCTCCGTTTTCAATTTATGGGGAGCATTTAAAGTTGACTTTTACGTAAGACAGTTTGTCATTTTCAAAATTTTTTAAATTCTCCATAAGGACTTACTTCCTACTGACGAGTGTCCTATACATGGGGGGCTGTCATACGGCGGAGCCCTTCATTTTTGTGGGAGCTGTTATTAAAGAGCTCTAAGCTCTTATGCACATGGTTCATAATTTCATAACTGCTTAAGGTGTCTCCTTTTGTCAAGTTCCGAACCTTTTCAAGTTGACTATTACTTCAACCTTTCATGAAATATTTTAAAAAAAATCCCCAATGAATAGTTCCTTGTGCCAGATTCCCCTTAAATGTGGAGGCTTTCAATTGATCGTAAGTAAAAATAATACAGTATCCACTGGCCCCTTGGGGGGCGGTATCCCTCTTGAGGACCTAGCATAACAAACTTCAAATGCTTATAAATTGTAAAAAAAAATCTACACTGATTCCAAGATCAAATCTTCCTCCCTGATTCCAAAATCTCAATGTTGGCATCTCTGTCAAAGGCATTCAGGGTTCGTTATTGGGTCGCCTGAACAAATGTTCATGGAGGCACATACTTACTATTCCAAATTTCTGTGTGTCCGTCGTATGACCTCGGACAATTAACCTTTTTTAAAATTACATCTAAACGTATCCCCTAGATATTACCACTTCAAACTTGATAGGATGAATAGAAGTGAGGTGCCCAATATTATGTGTAGCTTTTTTGGCTGCATTATTTGCATATTCATGAATTTTAATTAGCGTTATTTGCATATTTTTCATTTTCAGACTTTCTTTAAACTTTTTTGGAATGCTCTGCTGGCTAAACGCTAATCCGATTTACTTCACACTTGGTAGGGTGATAGAGTGGAGTGCAAAATATCATGTTGTAGCTTTTGGCTGCATTATTTCATATTCATGAATATAATTAGCTTTTTGGCTGGTTCAAATGATAACCTTTCCCCGCAAGGTCTTGTGTGCAAGTTACTGGAGTTCCGTAAGGTGTATAATGATGTAACTTGGTGGAAGGGAGCGGGTTAACGAGTTCTTGACCTGATCAGATGTTTGGCATATTTCTGGCAATTATATATGCAAATGAGCTAATTAATATGCACATCAGCGTAACTCTCTATAATTTTGAAAACGGTACATCGGATAATGCAAAATTTAACTTCACCTGCACGAAAACCCCTATTGGTGCGCATCTTTTTGGCCATTTGAAAGTTCCTGATACATGCGGCTTAGTATGCAATGAGCCTCATTAAAATATCGTATTGCTGAATTGCTAACATGGTACATCGATATGCAAAATTCCTTTGCTACGTGAAAAACTATACCATCTTGTTTGAATCATATGGAGGGGGGTGGGGTGTTGGGGAGGGGGCAAGGTGGGGAGCGTCGGTGAGGGGGTGGGGTGGTCAGGAGGGGTGGTGTGCATCGGGTGGGTCGGGTTCGTCGGGAGGGGTCGGCTGGTTGGCGTCTCTGGTTGGGGTCGGGGTAGTGTGCGTCGGGGATGGGTGTGGTGCGTTGGTGAGGGGAAGGGTGACCTTGTGTGACCTTGGGTGACTTTGGTTGCCTTTGTGCCCATGCTGACTTGGGTTACCGCTCATGTCACCTTGGTGAACCTCATGTGACCTCATTGACCATGGTGACCTCGTGTGACCCCATTTACCTCGGTGACCCCATGTGACCACATGTTGCCTCATGTGACCTTTGTGAACCCCATGTTCCTTGGTGACCCCATTTTACCCACCTTGGGTGACCTCATGTCATCTTTTGACCCCCATTGATTCACAACAACCACACGGCAGATGACACGGCGGTCCAATGACCACGATTAATTTTTCATACAATTTGCGTTAAGCACTTTTTTAAAATTGCTCTGCTGGCTTAACACTATGCCCGATTTAAACTTGGTATTTTGTATAACACTTCTCTCCAGTGCATTTGTGCTCTTTCTACTCATCATTTGCCAAACTTCATCATAAAACAAGCTGACTCGCGCACCAGCGACACTTGTGGTTCGAGAACCGCCTGTTGGATAACGTGCCAGTGCTTTGACGTATGGATATGAGTTTTAGTATGGTGGTAGAGTTTCGCCGACGGTGGTTGGTGGTCCATGTTTTTGAGGGGAGGGGAGTCTTTTGGGGTCAAGGTCATCCCAGGTCGTTATCAGGTAGCTTTGGCCGTGCTTTGACGTATGGATTGAAGGTTTTGGTGTGGTGGTAGAATTTCACTGTACAAGTTTTGTGTCACAGTTTTTCTCGAGGGGGCATTTTTGGATTCAAGGTCATCCAGGGGTCCTTTTTCCGGTAACTTGGGCCGTGCTTTGACGTTATGGATATGAGTTTTTGGTATGTTGGTAGAGTTCGCCGTACCACTTTTGTGGTTCACCGTTTCAAGGCGGTTAGTTTGGGGGTCAAAAGATATAGGGCCATTATGGGTACTTGGCCGTGCTTTCATACCCATGCTTTTAACGTAGGCTCTGAAGCACACTGGTGCTAATTAGGTCAAAACATTCCAGTATCTCATCTAGCGGGTATGCTCAGCTATTGGGTAATTAGGTGTCATTCAGGTCAAAGGTCAATTGGGGTAAACATTGGTGTGTTGGTGTATTGACATGGCACCTTGAGGGTGGGTTTGTTGTTGATGCCAAAAGCTAAAGGTCCAACAATGTCATCATGGGTCATTCAAGGTCAAAGGAGGTCACATGTGTAAACTTTATTATCCATGCGAAACTTGGTGGGTGGGGGGCGATGTTGATGATGAAATTTTAAAACGCTCATGACAAGGACATCAGGGGTCGTTCAAGGTCAAATGAACCGCAAAACCCGAGGGTCATTCAATCCAGGTGATCGCAAAACACAGGTGATAGCCAAATCCAAGGACTGCCTAGTAAAATACTATTAAAGAAAATACTGGTCCAGAGCTCGTATGGTATGCACAGAATGCCCTCTTATGGCCCATATGCCCTTTTGACCTCCAATGACCCTACTTGACCTTTGACCCCAACATATCAAAACATTCTTCCAAGTTAAGTTGTATAGCCACCAAACTTGCTCAAGATAACCATTGGCCAAGACCCATGGGCTATATGTCAATTGACCTGTAATGACCCTACATGACCTATGACCCCACAACTATGCATTCCCTAACCATCCCAATTGATGGGTTACTGCATCATTGATGCACTCGTTGTCAAAAGCCTTCGCAAATATTCACAGCTAATAATAAAACTTGTTTCATATTTATCCTCACTTGTAAACTAGGGCACACACTTTAACCTGAGGTCTTTTATAATAATAGTTGCATAAAATTCATAATTAGTACTTCTGAGATAGAAAATTCAGGGGATATTCTTCCATATTTTAAATGTACTATGTAGTTCCACAACAGTGACGACAGCGATGATACTAGCGCAATTACTCAACATGTGTAAGCAAATTGTAGATGTATATTTTATTTCTAATTGGCCTTTTTTGCAAATCACTGTCGATGATTTATAAGGACATTAGCAACAACTTGACAAGGGGTGATCATTACTATTGTATTATATGAATTTTGTATTATAGCAGCCATGCCGATTTTGCCTATTGGCACTGCTCAAACATGATCCGTTGCCTTGGTTTCTCCCTTTGTGTGCCACACAAATATTGATTGATCACTCAGCATCATGTTTTATTTAGATACTGTGATACAGTTATTTCAAAATCACCAGATATGCCAATTTTGGCCGAAATCACGAAAAAAAGGACATGTCATAATGCAAAGACCATTGGCCAATGGAACTGACACTTCAAATTTCAGGCTTTTTAGCCAAAATTACCCTTACATTAAATCTGAGCCAATTTGAAGAGGATTGGATGTTACACATTGGATGATGATTTGATATATGGAAGACCCCTTGCACAGCAAACATCTGTGGATACCAAAGTCACCTAGCAGCTTAATTGTAATTGGCTGGGATTTATGTACACTGATGAAGAGGAGCTAGTATGTCAACCAATCAGCACAGGTGTTGCAAAAACATAGGGAAAGATCAGGCCCGTACGCAGGAAGGGGGGGTGGGGGGTGCAGTCACCCCCCCAAATTCTACAAAAGGGGATAAAGGTCCACTTTTTGTCAATTTTTCTGATAAAAAGGTCCAAATTTAGAGAAATATGATGAAAAGTCCACTTTTTGGTGATGACATGTTCAAAACGTCCCAAAAAAGGATAATTTTAGGGGTTTAGGTCCATTTTTTCAAAAAAAGTCCACTTTTTCGAAGACCCGCACCCCCCGTAAAAAAATCCTGCGTACGGCCCTGGGAAAGATTATATAATGCTTGTTGACAGTGACATTTTCAGAATCTACATAATTAGCGCCTAATTATCTTACATGTAGCACATGTGAGGGTATTTAATAAGAGATTGAATATTTGGGCATTTATAAATAATATGTTGCACCGTAATACAAACAGACATAGTATGGCAGATTTTTATTGTTGATGGATATAGCAAGTCACTCATGTTTATGCATAAAAGGCAGTTTCCTATTAGCAGCACCTGTTGTCTGAAATCTATTGTTAACCAGTATCTATTGAGTGCCTCAGGATGAAAAGACAGGTGTTTCCATAGGAATATGTATGTAGCTATATATTGCACAAATGCACCGGGTATATTTTCTACTTCAAATTCTTTGCATGTGAATATGGATATGGCTACTGTACAAAGAACCAAGTATATATTTGTACTTCAAATTCTTTGCATATGGTTACGGATACTGCACTGAGAACCAAGTATTGTACTTCAAATCCTTTGCCTATGGTTACGGATATGCATTCAATGATTCAATCTCTTGCTAAATAACTACTCGACTCAATGTGGAATATCACCGTAATGTAATGAAATCTAAATTGCATGCGTATGTGATAGAAGTACATTAGAGCTTGCGTTCTCTGTGTAAGTCAGTAGGCATATTTGTAAAAGAAGTCAAATTGCTAGATATATAAATCAATAGCCGAGTTAATATTTCTGGTCATTTGTGCAGAGACAGGGTCATCAAACGTGAGCGTTCCATGAGGCGGGCTGCAGAGAAGAGGCAGTTACCGGATGCGAGTGATGAGAGTGTGTTTGTGGACATGTATGCTGGCTCCACCCCATCAGTACAAGAAGAACTGAGAGAAAGACTTGATCCAGCCACACAACGTGCTAACCTTCTGCGAGGTAAGGGATGCCATTGCTTTAGTGTGACACTTAAACATCTACCATACTTTCACCTATTCTACTGGATTGAGTCTGAATTGTTTGAGATGTTATTTTGTTTGTGGACTACCGGCAAAAGCTGGAAGTACTACTTAGCAATTCATTTTCATGCTGTGTGTCTATCTAGGTGTGTATGTGTGTGTTTAGGGTAAAAATGCCAGCTCTCTGCTTTGAAATGTTCTTTTCCTACATGTATACCCCTAACAAGGCTTTATACCAATACCATACTATGTAATTCTGTGGTAACTTTCAGTAGTTACTGGACTCGCTTTTAAATGTTGTGGTATTTTGTGTCTGTGGGAGAGTGTCAAGATAAAAGCTGTGTTATGTTGCGGTATGGATTTTGATGAAATGTGGCGTCAATAATTTTTAGGTAGGAGTACATACGAGGTGGTCACAAATTGGGTCAAATGTCATGCTGATGCTGTTTATACAGAAATAATGCAAATCATTACACTGAGCTGATTTCCTTTATACCAATGTTGACTGAACATATGCATTTCCCTTTTGAGAAGTGGAATGCCCCAAAATACCTAACACCCCCATAAGAAAAATGGTCCAACCAGTGACCCCAGGTCAACACCAGATGACTTGGCTCTTCTATTATTTACGTTTGGCAGCAACCTGAACGGACGTGTGTTCATCGCGGCTCTGTTCTAATGCAGCCAAATTTGAGACTTTATTGTTACAGACTGATGGTCTTCTTATTCGGAATACTCCTATATATATACCACACCAATTACTGGATTTATATCGGGATTATATTAATTGGAATATCACTTGACCTGGTCGGAAATAGCTGTTATTTTTTCGCCCGTCGGAGAGTTCTTCTATATATATATCCTTTTTTTGCGCTGTTGACGGTAAGTTGATTTTTGGCGGGAAAAAAAAACGGTAAACAAGGCAGCCATGCGCAAGTGTTTGCGTGCGTTGATGCCTTGATCTTTGTGAGCCTGTTTCTGTTTCTTGTAGTTTGTTTAATATCATAAAACCAGTTCATTTGGGTGTGTGTGTCTATTATTTTATTCTTATGCTTGTTGTAATATTTATAAAATATGTGAATAACTGGGCTTGGGAAAATCCTTACCGTGTGGACTTTTGGTACCGCGACGGTTACTTTGTCTCCTGTTGGCGGGGCGGGTCTTACCGCGGCACGCCTTTGTTTTATACGTCGTTTCGTGACGACAAGCGAGCCATTGGCCGCTTCCCACCTCGCGCCCGCGACCCTATTTCTCCGTGCGTTCATACGGGTCTCGCTTACGCTGTCGCTCGTTTGGTTGATAGTTCCTTTCGGTCGGCCTTTTGTTTTCAAGGTTCGCAATTCTGAACACAGTTTCCCTGTCTATGTTTCGCTAAGGAAAAAAAAGGGGGGGTGGTGTTCGGGTCCGGTCCGACGTTCTTCCAGGGCGGCCCCGCTGCTTGGGAGCACCTAAAGATGTTGTAGCTTCGGCTAATTCCATGGCGTGTTAGTAGGGCTTTCTCTCTCGGGAGTTCGGCCGTCTACCTCGCTACCGTCCGCTGGCTCGCCTGGTTCCGCCCTCGGGGCTGCTCCGGTGCAGTCTAGCGCGGTCTGCTCTGCCTTTTTCCCTTGGGGATTTTTTTGCGGTCTTCGGCCATCCCGGTATGCGGCAGACCCTAGGTGGCTCTTAGTTGATAGTCGGCCGGATCCCTCGGGTGGGCTGCATGGCTAGCACGCTGCCGGCGCTGGCTTGCCTGATTTAGCTCGTTGTTTTATCGGTGCAGGCTAGCGTGTCTGTCCAATGCACTTGTCCCTTTGGGATTAGGGCGGCTGGCAGTCAGTCCGGTAGAGGGTATGTAGTTGGACAATGATGACGCAGGGTTTTTATCATTGGGCCGATACCATCGCCAGTACAGACAACGGCGCTCGTGGTTTGGGGTCCTCGGGGACTCTGCGACCGCGATGCCGTGGTACCGGCCTCGGGGCTGATTAGTTAAAGCTCTGAGGTGGTTCTCAGCGCCCCGTAACAGGGCGCCGCGGGTGTCGGTTACGTTCACTGCTCCCCGCTTGGCTAGGGGCCTGCTTCAGCTCGTGCTGCATGCTTCACCCGGCCTTCGGGATAGCGTGGGGGCGCAGCGCTTCGCCAGGATGGTCCCCGCTTACGCGGGGGGCTGGGGGGACCGTCGCGGTTATGGTGCGGACGTGTCCAGACGCTAGTTCCCGCTGCCGGATTCAGCCGTTTAGGGCACACACACGCATGCACCTGAACAGACAAGCGGGTTAATCTGGCTCGTGGTGCATGCTTCACCAGGCCTATTCAAGGCGAGGCGGAGCGCGCGCGGCGATTCGCCAGGTTGGCCACCGCTTACGCGGGGTACCGTGTGCGTTAATATGCGGCTCGGCCAGCGTTAGTTCCCGCTACGGTTTTCTTTCTGATTGTGTCCGGCACACACCCGGGGTTGTTCCGTTCTCGGCGGCACCGTGGGGCAGCCTCGGGGATTGCCTCCACGGGGAGGCTCAGTGCAGGCTGCAGCATGCCCTCTCAGGGCGCGCGGCGTGCCCTGGGGCAGCCTATGTCGCTATAGTTCTCTTAGCGGGGTTGTAGAGCTCGTGGCTTCGGGACTCCTAGGGGCTGTTCTCCCAGCCTTCGGGAGCAGCAGTAACCCAGCTTCCTTTAATAGCGTCTCACCTTCAGAGGTGATTGGCTCGTTGCATGTGGCTGTTTATCCGCCGCGTTGGCCGTGATGTTCGGACTCTTAACCACTGCGATGGTTCCCCTCTTACGGGGGCTGCTGCCGGGCGTTGTTTGTCCGCTTCGACTGGTGTTGACGTTCATCTCTCGGCGCAGCGACCTGTCTCCTTGCGGGGATGTCGCGCTGACTTGGCTCTCGAGCATCCTCTCGGGGATGCCGTAGGTCCCGGCGGTTCTCTCAGGTCTATCCAAGTCTGCTATGGTAGGGCTCCCCCGCGGGGGTCGGCCTAGCCTAGGTGGCTTCACCCCTTTATCGGGCTGGCATGTTGCTGTGCTTTTAGGGATGTGAAACACTCCGACTTGTGGTAGTCCGGGGTTACCGCGATTACCGAATTTCTCTAAGCTTCTGAGCAGGTGTCCCCCCCCTCGTTGGTGGGTGTGTAGGGTGCTGCTGCCCTGCCTGTGGCGGGTCTAGCCCACCTCGGCCTGGAGCGTGGGGCCGCAGCCTGCAAGGCTATAGCTTGCAGCTACATCGGGGCCCAGACCTTAGCCTTTGTGCAACACTGCCCCGGCGCTCCGCGGGGGTGCTTTCTCTGCTCGGGCTTCCTTCGAAGCTCGGGGTGGCTGCGGACACTGGCGCAGGGGCTGAGGAGCGGGTAGGCCTGCGCACCACGATCTTACCCGCACCACGCACGTGGGTCTTGATTTAGGTGTTGGGAGTCGCAGCCGGAGGACGCTTTTAGTGCCGGGCTTGCTATGCAAATGTTAGTCTAAATCCTAGCAATTAGAGATAGGAGATTTGCCTTCGAAGGGCCCGTTTGATACTGGTGCGCCTTTTTGGCAAACCGTATGTACTAGCATGTCACCTCCGCTGTTCGATTCCACGCTTTTCGTCGTATGGTTTTTTTAGCGTGTAGACCCAGGCCCTCTGCTTGTCTGTGTGACAATTTTGGCCTCACACCACTCTCTCTATCGAGTGGACTTGACGGCTTAATCGGCTTCCTCCTGCCAGTCCTACGCGCTCCCCCCTCCAGGCTTTGTCACCTCAGGCGCACCCACTTGCATCGCGGTTACTGATTACCTTTTAGGCCCGCCCTCTCGCTTTTGTTACGGCTCCTCACCTGCTACACTAGCCTAGTCCGCTGTCTTTCACTTGGGGAATATTGGATTTGGTAATCGAGGTCAGATTTCGTTCGCCATCCACTCTCTGGGATAGGCCCCCTGGGCCTAGCATGTGCTTTGCCGACGCCCGGGCCCCTAGTGACAGTTGCTGTCTGAGTTGTCTCTGTTCCCCTGGGCCCGGGCAAGACACAGGGTATCTAGTGAGTGGCGACGGGGTCTTAGGTCTTTAGCCCGACTTCTCTCGGGAGGTCTGTGGCGTTAGCTTGGCGTCTTTGACCTTGGCCTGGTTTAATCGCCTAAGCTTTGCTAATGGCCTTACGACCTTCATCCCCATTGGGGCCGGTAGATGCCGGGGTTCTTTCCATGCATCTTAGCTGGACCCTTGTCGGGCTAGCCGAGCTTTGACTGGCATCTGGCCACTAGCTGATGATTGCTGCTGGTGTGTTACCTTGGCCACCTTCGGGGTTTTTGAGGCCTGGGCCTGTGCCGCTGTGCGGTCTAACGTGGCCCTTCAGGGGCTTCAATGGGCCGGCCTAGGCCTGGAGTAGGGGCTTTATGTCCTTACCCCTTGGGCCTTACACCCCCGTACGGAACCTGAACATCGCGGCTTGCTGTTTTTCATTGCCCTCCGTACTCACTCTTGTGCGGGCAGCGAGACCTTGGTTTATATGCCGGCTGGTGCCCCTATGGAGCCAGCATGCTAGGCCGGTCTGGGCTTTGGTAATCAGTTTTGACGATGGGATGCTCGAGGTTCCCTATTTGGGGCTTGGCTCCCACCAGGTGGATGCCCTCGCACCCTCTGGGCTAAGGTTTGTCCTGGGCGCTGTGTGGTGGTTTGGTATATTTGCCTAACATTACCTGTGCTCCAAGGCCTTACTTCTGGCCCCTTGGGGCTAGCCCTTGAGGTCATTCGACTTCTTTCATTGCCGACACATGCCCACTGTTGTCGGTGTATTGACCGGGGTCACTTAGCCGTTGTTTGGGGAGATAGGGGCTTGCCTTTGAACAAGTTCTCGAAACATTCCTTAGGATCCGGGGGTTGATCTGAAGTTCTGCGTCCTCACTCTGGGGACTTGGCTTGGTCGATCGTGTTGCCCTCGTTGGGGCTCGTTGTACGGGCTTAGCGTTGGAGCTTGTTCCGGGCTTAGCGTTGGGGCTCGTCAGGCACCTCCCTAGCGTTGGGGCCGTCCGGGCCTAGCGCGATTACTGGGATTTAGGCCCGGGGTGCTTGCTTCCGATTTCGTCGTGGTCGTCTTGGGGGGATCCGTTCCCCCCCAGCGGTCTTCAGGCTCCAGTTGTTCGATCTCTTCACTATGGGTTTTCTTTGAAACGCCTTTGTTACCAACTTGCTGCCTCGCTGGGAATCCCTGCGAGGGGGTATTCCCTTGTTTGGGGGGTTCTATGACTCCATTAACGCGCGACTGTCTCAGTTGTTTGGGAGTGGCATGGGTGTTGTTTCCCCGCTGGCCTTGCGAACTGGACTTTCCATGCTTCCCTTGGTACCCTCGGGGCCTTGGGGGCACGTTCGGTCGATCTTTTGGATCTGTCTTTAGATCTAGGAGACCATTGACATGGTGGTCTACCCACTTCCGACTGGGAGTTTATCCCCTCTTCTAGTTCGGTCATTGAGTCTATTGACCTGGATGATCGTTGGTTGGGAGCTCTCGCTCCCGCCGTGGAAGTGTCTCTGGGGCGTAAACCCGTGTTGTGAGCCATTCTTCCCGCCTGACGTCTCGAGTTGAGTTTGGGTGACGAGTTGGTTACTCCTCTTCCGAAGCTCTGGTGATCCTTACGGTATCTCGACGTTCGGGTTTTAGCAAATAGTTGGTGGCTCTCTTTCACTTTTCTCTCCTCAGGGAATAGTGTCGAAGCCACGGTGCTGCCTACAGGGACTTTCTGTGGCACATTCTTCGCCCGTAGCTGGTGACGATCGCGGCTATTTGTTTGCCCCCCTCGATTACCGATTTGTAGTCGGTCGAAGTTTCCAGGTGCTAGGATCATTAGTTCTTATACGACTTTGTCACCTGCTCTCTGATTGCAGTCGCCCATGGTTAGGCTTCTGCTAGGGCTTCCCCGAGCAGTAAGCAGGGCTATCGGCCCAAGGTCGCCTTCGGGGCTAGACTTGTGGTTTCTGTGGAGATAAACTCTGTTTTTCACCTCTGGCAGACTTATCGTGGTTCGCCACACTTTGCTACCTTTAGGGCTGGGATTGACTATGGCCACGGGGGAGTGCTAGTTTTATTATTAACCTAGCCGGGACTGCTCTTCGGTGCCGGTTCTTGGCGCCGCGGATCCCGGTATGCGGGAGGTCTTGCTCGTTCTTTCTCGGTTGTTCTGTTTACCTCCGAGGCGAGGCCCTGAATCGTCCCGTCTCTCACTGGCTGTGACAGCTGCGTGGGATTTTTTCGCTTATCTGAGCTTTTGTTAGCTGTCTACGATCGTCCGTTGTCTGGATTTTTCGTCGACTATCTCAGCCTCCCACAGTCAAGGTGTTTGGTTTTTGTGACTGCGGTGACGTTGGCTCGTTTCTTTGACTCCTGTAAGGCATCGTTCTGACCCCGCAAGCTGTTAACTATGGGATCTGAGTTATGGCGAGTCTCTGCGAAGCCCCCAAGTATCCCTTGGGTGCGGGTCACTTAGTCCTCGCCTTATACTCTTTCGGTCCCCTTCCCGGCTGAATTAGATCGGAGATTTCCTTCTCCTTGTAGGTTCTTCTCCGGGTCAGGGGCGGACTTATCTCTCAGCCCTTCATCGGCGCTGGGGCCTTTCCTTTAGCCTTCCTTCAGTCTCTCAACCTTTATCCCACACGGGACCTCTCCCGTTGGTTCATCTGTGGATCGGATCGCGACCCTCTCTCTAGGGGGCCGCCCTCTGTTTGTTTGGGTTAGGCTTCTGTTGCCCCGCGTTCTTTTACGCGGGGGCCCGCCTTGCGATTCTCTGGCTCCCTCTCGGATCTCGTGTTTGCAAGGATGTGAAGCTTGTTTCTCAGCCGTTGCCGCGGGTGCTTCTGGCCCTTTGTCCAAGGCCTACGTCGCACTACAAGTCTCCTTCAGAGCTCTTCCTCTCGCTTATTCCTTAGGCTGGTTTTTCTCTACGGGATGTCTCGGTCTGGCTCTCCAAAAACTTTGGCCAGGTCTTTTAAAACACATTATAAAGTCTAAGGTCCTATTACTCACCCGTGGTGTACTCCACTGTATAGGTGATTTATTGGCTTCCTGACTTTTATGAATCTAGATTCCGTGTGTTTTTGTGCTCTGGCGTTTTTTTAGTGCAACCTTTGGCTGCAATCCTATGACCCCGCTCTTCGAACATGGTGTCCTCCTCAGACTTGCTAGGTGCTAGTCTGGTTTTGATGAAAATAATCATTTCACGGGGTTAATGCATATGTTTTAGTCAACTTGGTAGAAAGGAATCAGCTCAGTGTAATGATTTATCAAAAACACATTATGTTTTATAAATCATATAACTAGCTGAGGCCTGATTTCCTTTCCAATGTTGACCTCCCTCTTCCAGGGCCCGCCCCCCAACATTAATATTTCTGCGTCCGTCGGGGCTCAGGGCCAAAAAAACGAATAAGAGAAGAGCAAATGTCATCTGGGTGTGACCTGGAGTCACAACTGGGTTGGACCAATTTTCTTATGGGGGTGTTAGGTATTTTGGGGAAGTCCACTTCTCCAAAGGGAAATGCATAATGTTTTCATTCAACTTGGAAAGAAATCATCAGTCCTCAGTTATATGATTTATCAAACATAATGGGTTTGTAGACTAGTTTCAACCATCAGAATAATCCTAAATGTGCTTCAAGGAGTCACAGGTTATCTAGGGGTCATTGAACGAACAAATTGAAGTAATTATATAACTTGCATTCCTTTGATTGTGTGCAGCACTATACTTAAATTGGTTTGATTTATGTACACATACCACCACCTAAGTAGTGTAAATTAGTTACATGATTTAAAAACACCATAAAGTACTACATTAGGTTTACTATGCAGTGGTCAAGTTATTTCCATTCCAATTTTTATTTCACCTAGAAGCCAAGCTCAAGACAAATGGAGTTTTTAAGACTCCCAAAAACCCCCAGTCACCAGTAACTCTTGTAGAACTCAAATTCAATACCCTCATGCCGCCATGAAAATGCTGTGACAATCATAAAGAGGCATTGGTGTATTTTGAAACCAGTAAAATGATTAATGTAATAGAAACATTACTTAAAGGGGTTTAGCAAAGAATTACTGGAGCTAAAAATGGTAGTGTTTTGGTTCCTTTTTTCAGTGTGTTCGACCAAACCATCCGCTCCAAGCAAAGGCTGCACAAAGCAAGAGAGTCGCATAGAGCCAGAGACCAGCAAAAATTAATCTGCCAAGAAAGACAGACCCAAAGACATGAGAAACAATAGAAAGGAGAGGAGACCTGATAGTTTAAATTACATCCGATGAGGATTATACGAGGAGAGCAGTGATTATAGAGGCAGTAATAGGAAGTCTAGAAAGGGAGAATGAGATATCAAGGTAAGGAGGATTGGTATCAATCATAACTTAGGGTGATAATGACCTCTGGAAGGGAATAATCTTTGCAGGATGTTGACCACAAACATGGATATTTAAAAAGTTTTATGCCATCCCCACAATGGGACTCTTAAACTCTGACCTATTTTGAAGCTGTTTCACCACTGTAAATGAACTTGAACGTGTTTTGCAATGTGAAAGCACTCAAATATGGACTCTCACCAGCTTTAGTTATACTATATACTAATAGATGGGTAAACCCATGTGCATATATGGGAAAGGATAAAAGCAAATTCAGAGTTGTGTGAAAATGGTGGGAAATGGCAAGAGATTATGTGTGTGGAAGATGCGAGAGAAAAGAGCTAGAGGGATATTGGTGGAACAGGTGGAAAAGTTCACATACCTGGGGGACAGGGTTAATGGGGTGGTGCATGTGAAGGCAGCTGTTACAGCTCAGAGTAGGAGGTAAGTTTAGGGAAATGGGAGAGTTTTAACATGGGAAAGATTTCCTTTGAAGAGGTAAAAATGGTAGTTTCGAGCGAAATTAGATGGGAATTTTGAGAACAGAGAGAGCAATATGAGATTGATGTGTGGTAAAATTGATTGATAGGAAGAAGACTGAGAATTGATGCCGATGGTTTGGTTTGGAAGAAGCGGTCGACCGGTTTGGCGAATGTTTCCTATGGTATAAGGCACGTGCTGAGGAAGAATGACAAGCATGTTTTAAGATGGGCTTTTGAGTTTGAAGTTTGGGCACGTTGAGGAGGGGGACTACCATAGAGGACATGGAAGAATCAAGTAGAGGAGGAGAGGTAGTATGGGTGGTTAGGTTGAGGATGCATTGAATGGGCGAAGTGGAAGGAGTTAGTAAGGCGATTGCTACGAGTGTGAGGTAAATCCGTCACCCCCGCTTACAGGGACAAAACCTTATTTAAAACTTTGTATTTACTCCTTGATATGCAAGTGATAATTTCATATCACAATCACAATCCAAACTACCCCACAAAATATGGGGGGTTTTTGTAAAATACCCAGTACCACAATTAAAACGAATTACATTGTATGGTATATTGTGTCTAAAAAGCTTTGTTGGGATTAACACTAATCTCCCTTATGGAGTGAAGAATAAGGGAAGAAGAGAAAGAGAAATTCAGAAATTTGGGTTGGTCTGGAACCAGGTCTTTTAAACCAGTCACCAATGACTGGGGAGAGCACCTATCGGCACGTATCGCGCCCAACCCGCAATTTCGTTGGACATATATGTCTTCGTTTGATGATGCAATCACACTCCGTGCATTTTTCTCACTCAATGCATTGTTGTGTTGTGTTTTGGTACTGTTAGGTTAATTAGCAAATAGACATATATAAGAAAGGTGTTAAAGGACATACAACTCACATATACAAGAGGGCTGTACCACATTAACTTATTAATGATAAGAAAATGTTTGTACCACCATTCTTATTATAACTGTAATCTCAATGTTCCATTTTCATGTAGATTCTGAATGATTCCTACCTAGACTAGAAGGATTCAGAAACAACGCACATTCCTCCAGCACAAAGCTTGGGTCCTCTCCTTCTTCTGGTACTTTGGTTTAATATGCGTTCCCATACCAACCTCATCCTAGCACACCAACTCAATGGTTTCCCCTCAGCAGGTCCCCCCAGGGTGATCCCTGTTGGCTTATTATCCAGACTCATGCAGTTACCTGTACAAGTTTTACCAGAGGCACCCATCTCTCCACCCCAACGGCAGGTTCCCACAGGTGCATGTTGGCCCACAAGGAGAGTAGCTACACCACAAGGGATGCCTTTTGGTTATTAGTATCACACAGAGCTCCCTATATTCCCGTAGCTATGGATCAGTCGCCCATGAATACGGCAGAGCAATCAAATCCACAGAATGATCAGCAACAGCAAAAATCTCCACATTATCAGCAACAGCAAAATCAGCATCAAAGTAGAGATGCTAGGCAGGGATCACATCCAGTTAGAAAACATGGAGACAGACCACAGGTATGATGCTATTCAACCAAAATTACTCAGTTTGTTAGACACTAATCCATATTGCAAGTAGACCTGCAGTTCAGTTATTTTCAGGCGGTGGCGGCCAAGCTTCATTCATAGCGCAAAACTGCCGAACGAGTCATTGGACGAGCCTGAACAGTGACCGGAATTTGAAGTCACTGTGCGCGTTTATAAATATATCCGTGAGTGGCGAGTGGGAATTCCCGTACGGAGCCGCGGCCGTTTAAATTGCCTTGCTTTAATCGGTGGTGCATAATTGTGCTGCAAAACTATCATCAAATCGTTTTTAAAGACCGGACATGAGAGGATTGCCACATGCAGGTCAACGAATCATTCCACGGTGGTGCATGGGCTACCCTGGGGCTACCTGGTACCAGGCCTGGTACATGGTCCGCAACTATAAATAGCGGTGACTCTGCGATTGAACATGAGGTCAAGCGAGCCTTGTTCAAAATGGATCCCGTTTGTACCGTTATTCATACCAAAAAAATACTTAGACTGGAGTTGATTCTCCAACTCCAACGGATTTTGAGTGGAAAAATATTGATATCAAACATATTTTCGACTTTAGAATATTTGTCAAGTTTTAGTGATTACATGCTAAACCTATGGGAACGGCAAAAACGACGCTATCTTGGCCGGCCCCCCTGGTTATTTTGTCATCTGTTACAGAATTAATCTGTTTCTTTGGTGTTTATGGAATCTATTTAAGACAACCACTTTGATCAGAAGGTGATACACATTGGTTTGGTGACATTAAGCTAAAAATGAACACAGACTATATGCAAAAAATACATAAAATGAACCATGTGTTTGTATAACTGTTCCTATTATTAACACACTTTGATGGATTTCAATGAGACAGGCACAATAAGCCTTGGGCTCCCTGGCTTTGTAATACAGAAGATGACTTTACCGATCGCAGCATTTGGTGGGGACATATTTTACGTACATAATTCTGAGTTCTGCTTGTTTAAATTAATTTCATCATTTTTTACTTGAACAAACCTGTTTAACTCAAAGGAAAGGTGCACTGGCCCCTAAATAAACATGTACACAACATTTGTGTGCAGTGGTGGCACCAGCATTATTATTTTTTGGGTGGGGGGGGGGGGTAATGGGGCAAAGAAAAAAAATTTTGGGGGGGGGCAAGATGGGTAGTGTCATTTGGGGCTCAGTGGGTAACCCTTTAATTAAAATGTATTTTGTCAAGTCTATTGTCATTTGAAAACTTCTTTTGAATTTTTTTTAATGAAGTCTAATCTTGCTAATTTGGGGAGCAAGAAAATATTTGTGGGGAAATTTCCTCCGTTGCTCCCTTTGGTGCTGCCACTCTTTGGCGCTGTCCCCAGGGTTTCTCGATCACCTGGGTTTTGTGATCACCAGGCTTGAATGACCCCTGATGACCTTCTTGTGACCTTTAAAATTTTCGGCATCAACAATCGACCCCACTAAGTTTCATGTCCATACACCAACCATGCCAACATTTACCCCATTTGATCTTTGATCCACTAACCAGTACAAACTTGGTCTTTGGATGGTCAAGGGGCACCCACCCACCAAGTTTCAGGAACGTGCGACCCTCGGTCTCTGAGAAAATAGATGCGGTCAGACAGACAACACCATATCACACCTCTTAATGTACACAAAGTCGCATTTTATAATAACCTGCCACATGTTTTGATCGAGATCTCGATAACTGATGAGCAATAAGTGTTAATATATAGATTAAATACACAGGCAATTACACTTTGTCTTGTGAATTTGGGTACAACTGCACTTGTAGTCAAATTTGACTTTAATTTTTATTTCTTTTATGTAGAAGCAACATGCAACCATGACAGAAAGCAGGGGGACAGAACCAAAGGAGACGGACACATCTCAGTTGAATGCCAGCAGTAGCAGAGTATCACAACAGTCAGACAAGGGTGTGTCTGTGTCACCGGATTTCAGAGAAGGGGTGCCAATGCTTATATCTGAACTGGGCACTGCCAAAGATATCAACAAAGATGTGAGTTGTTAGGGTGACTTCTTGTGCATAACTTCAAAAATATTTAAATAATATTCAAAGTATAGTAGAATCAATGTAGAACAAATTGGGATAATTTCAGATGGAAAATGTAAGAGTTCACAAAAATTTAACCTCCAGGAAGTATTTCTTGTACATACTCCAAAATGTTACAAAATGCTACAGTGGTATTTTGTGATGGTGAGTCTCTGTATAGAGATACCTTTCTATAAATTGGAAGACAAAATAAGGTCACAAAGGCTACAGAGAAGTCATATGCAACAAAAGGCTACAGAGAAATGATAGGCAACAAAAGGCTACAGAGAAATGATAGGCAACAAAAGGCTACAGAGAAATGATAGTCAACAAAAGGCTACAGAGAAATTTTAGTGAAGGGGTGTCAATGCTTATATCTGAGCTGGGCACTGCCAAAGATATCAACAAAGATGTGAGTTGTTAGGGTGACTTCTTGTGCATAACTTCAAAAATATTAAAATAATATTCAAAGTATAGTAGAATCAATGTAGAACAAATTGGGATAATTTCAGATGGAAAATGTAAGAGTTCACAAAAATTTAACCTCCAGAAAGTATTTCTTGTACATACTCCAAAATGTTACAAAATGCTACAGTGGTATTTTGTGATGGTGAGTCTCTGTATAGAGATACCTTTCTATAAATTGGAAGACAAAATAAGGTCACAAAGGCTACAGAGAAGTCATATGCAACAAAAGGCTACAGAGAAATGATAGGCAACAAAAGGCTACAGAGAAATGATAGGCAACAAAAGGCTACAGAGAAATGATAGGCAACAAAAGGCTACAGAGAAATGATAGTCAACAAAAGGCTACAGAGAAATTTTAGGCAACAAAAAGCTACAGAGAAATTATCCCCTTGCCATTGAGTATGAATATGTATGATTTATGATACCCAGAAGCCAGAATGAATCAGACTGTCAGTTCATGTTAATTCATGAACAGTTCTCTGAACTGTGCCCTTGGTGGATAGGCATAAAATGCTAGTCAGCTTTTTGTAGTGTTCAGTACTACCTTGCCTCGGGTGTAATGATTGCAGGACTGCATACAGAATGCTACAAGAAAAGACGAGTCCTTAACACCATAGCTTTGTCAGTTCAGAGGATTTGCATTAATTTAGTACATACAATCCACAGTGTTATGCTCTTCTCCACTCCACCCACCCACCCACCCACCCACCATGCTTGCTCCATCCCATCCCACTACACCTGTCCACCCCTTCTTATCCTTACACTACACTACATTCACTACATGTGCTATTACTTTGATTTCTGGCCCTTACATATCTTCCTTCTCCCTCTTCCTCCAAAGTTTTTTCTTATATGGAACAATTTAAAATATTCTTATTTTTACCTTGAGTCAACATGCAAGAGTTTTAGAATGTAATAGTATGTTAGTGGACATTGTGTGAAGAAGTCAAAAAGTCATATTTTTATTCAGTCTTGTGAAATGCGAGTTATTGTCCACAACATAGAAATATTCTGTTTGTCTTCAAGTAGTTGAAATGATAAAGAGTCTTACAAGTAATGCTTGCATTCCTTGACTTACAGTTGACCTCACCACAGCAATGTCTTATTGTCTACTTTGTTATTTAGTTGGCAGAGAGATTAGCAGAAGCAGAGAGACAAGTGGAATCTTTGAAGCTGGCTCTCAATGTGGCTGAAGCAACTCTAGATGCACAAGTGGCAGCTAAGGGAGCAGGTAGGCAACAAGAAATATGTTCATAGAGGGGGATGTGGGGATGTGACGACCCCATTAACAGGATTTGCTGGCAAATTGTGTGTACGTTGGCAAATTTGTTGACTTGCCAGGCAATTTGGTATGAATATAAACTAGAAATTGCTATGATATTCTATCATACTGTATTTATAATTATCCGAAACTTGTGGTCGTATGAGTGTGTGTGTGAAACATCTTGCCGCCCCCTACAACCCAGCCTCCCAAAAGCGACAGTAAAAGAACTTTGGGGATTGCATAGGCCGGAAATAAATTGAAAATGGTGTCAGCAAATGAACAGTTTTTCCGGCATGGTTATGTGGCCTGTGTATAACCATGGTATGTCTTCATGACAGGACTTTGAAAAAAAAGAAGCTTACAAGCTTGTGACTTTTCAATTTATACTTTATTAGTCTCACTAATTTGCTGGTCTCACAACTTGAGTAAGCTGGAAGTAGATGAAATTACCATTTGAGACTACATTTAATCCAGGGGCCCAGCAAATATTCCGTACCCCAAAAGATTTTTGCAAAACGAATTATCCAAACTCAGTCCCAAAACACAGGAAATGTGGTTGCCTGGCTCAATTGGCAGTTAGAATGTGATAGAAGTTCCTTCAGAATATCAAATCTCTTAGTCTTGTTCAAGACACTCTTATTTTTCCTTTATACAGTGAAAATTTGCAACATATTGCATAATTCAAAGTGCATGGTCACCAGGTAGCCAAGGGTTAGAGGTGCGAAGCACCAAGGCAGAGCCAGCGGGGTAAATTATGGTCCCAGTCAAAGCTAGCCCGATGTCGCTCAAACATGCAGACGCGATAACACTGTAATAATAATACAATTGCCGTATACAATTCCTGTAAATGACAACACTATAATACAATTGCCGTACAATTTCTGTGTTTACAAGTGTACCGGGGCTAGGGCTATGATGTTTCGAGGCAAACAGAAGCTTATGGTCCTATCCACTTCACAAATGCCCAGTACAGCTTGTACTCATTGGGCAAACCATGTCACTCGTAAATTTCTTCACAAATAGAGCACCTTTGGCCGCATATATTGAAAACTCATAAATGCCCATATATGGAAAACCGCAACTCCAGCAAATTTCTTGAAATGCATAAAACCCGGCAGTACAATTGAGGAGGAAGGCTGTCTAACCGGGCTAAACCGCAGACAGCTGTGTTGGAACCCGGATACAAAAATAGTATAGCTATGGTTTCAACTGGTAAGTATGACATCCGTTCGTCAAAAAAATTACTGTTGCTTTTGTAGTTAAACATAGCTGGCGAAATAATCGGATTCAGGACGGCCTTAAACAAGAGCCACCATCACTCAGTCATTTTGATGTGCTCTTTAATGGTAAACTTACAATGCTGAAGTAGACATGATTACCCAGTAAATAGATCAACATTTACTAGAGCCAAAAGTGGCCATTCCTGTAGTAAAATACATGGGGACCGGATTCACAAAAGTCATCTTAGTATGATATGTCTTAAATATAGCCCCATATACTTTAATAAAGGCAATTCCCATTGTTAGATTACGGCAAGTAGTCAGACAGTGTTATTCGAGCCTAAGTAGGCACAATTGATAGTACATCATGCAATCTTATGTGGGATGTTTGTACTTGCTGACCAGGTAGCTGGGAGCTGGTATTCTAAGGACATGTCATAAATCAGTACCTCAGATATCATTTCAGAATCTGCCATACGGCGGTCCGGTAATTAGTAAGATAATATTGTTTCTAAAATTGAAAAAAAAGTTGGCGTAAATTGAAACCAGCGTTTTTGAAAAATTCTCAAGACTGGAAAATACGAAAGGCATTGTGGGAAAAAGGGATGCCGCCCGTCGGATTGCGTGTTCACTTTGCCATGTCTGCGAGCAACGAAAAGAAAGTGACCCGAACAAAAACGTTTCAATTTCTCTGCTATGTTTATAGGTTCAGATCCAATTACGAACATATTCAAAACAAAACATTAGTAAAGGACCCTTGGTGCAAAAATCTCCATAGAACCTTGGTTGTCGGAGATATTTGAGATTTAGTTTCATTTGCCTACATCGCTTACTGACGGATGATAACGTTAATCTTCTAGCGCAAGAGACAGAGAGTAAGAGAGTACCAATTTAGATAATATCTTTCACAGTCGGACACAGAATACACCATGGGAAATAATTACCGGAACGCGTAAATCTGCCCCTGGTTTCCTATTTGATTTAAATTACCAAAAACCCCAAGGTCCTTGATCTTAACTATAATCTTTCTTTTGATCTCAGCGGTGGTGAGGAGTGTATCAGCTCAGAAAGAAAGGATGACTGCAGTGATGAGAAGGCTAAGAATAAGCTAATGAGAGAGGGATGATGCCAATGTCAAGAATGAAAAGATATGAACATACTTTGACTCTGGTACTGAAGTGGGCTCCCTTGATGGCTGGATTTTGACCACACATAATATTAATGCTGTAAGTATAACTCGATGCCATTTGGGACAGAGATACAGTGGCGCCGTAATAGCATTATGGCTACGATTTTTTGGGTATAGGACAGTGTGTAAAGCTCTGCATCAGTGTGGACATAAGTTGCTGTTATAAAATCATAAGGCTTGACTCAGAGTTTCCCCAATGATGGCATTCTCAATTTTCTAACAAATCATATTTTTGTGTCATCTGCAAGAGGGTACATAAGGATTTACTTTGGGGTAGTGTGGGGTGTGTGGTTGTGCGTGTGTGTGTGTGTGTGTGTGGGTGGGTTGTTGTTGTGGTCAAAACTCAACTCCTAAACATAAAATTGTCACTGTCCAAAGAAGTGCACACCATTTTCATTGGCACTTGCATGTAATGGGCCTTGGGTGTGCCCCACAAGTTACGGTCTCACGAGTGGCTTCTAAGGTTATCTAGATGTCATTTGAGGGCATGGCCCAAAATTGACAGAATTATTGAATTGCTTTATGTATCCACACAGCGATCTATTTTCATGACACTTGGTCCTTGTGTAGTGTCACATGTGTTGGTGACCTTGGTTAACTCATGTCACCTTGGTGGCCTCCCAACCTTGGTGACGTCATTGTCCCCATTCACAAACGCTAATATTTTTTTGCATGTACGATGCTTGTCTTACACGAATCCTACGGGGAAGCCTCGAAAGACACCCTCTACGTCGCCGGCCCATTTCTGGGGCATCCCGGCCACCAACCACACAGTACACACACGCTTAACGAACGAAATAATAAGCCATAATCTGAGAATAAGACATCTTAGCACCCTACCTTTTTGCAATTGTGAACAATTTCATTCACCGTTTATTTCCAATGATTTTATGAAGGAATATGTCGGGACTGGCCTAACTAAACGGAATTCCAGGCAAGTGTCTTAACTGTTTTTGGTAAAAATTTAAGGTTACATCGCCCATTTGCGTTACTTGAGATTAACGCTTATGTTTAGAATACGTTTTAAAAATTGGTATAACAGCCGCGTGAAAAAGTAATTTTTCGCGTAAAATTCAAACAACCAGACCAAAAGAAAGTAAACAATAGACTGTTGATATATTCCGTGTACGTGAGAAATTGAATAGTTCCCAAGACCGATCGTATTTGTTGAAAAACGTGACATCTTCCTATGCGAGGTTGTTTGGTGTTTTATAAAGGAACACTTCCGTGCCCATGTAATCGATTTCGGAGATCTGGAACAAAATTAGTCTCGTTTGTGCATGCCCTTGACTATCAGTACACGTGAGAATGACCGGCGAGTTACACTGTGGTATTTAGACGGAAAATGGATCCGATGATTGGTTCATTTGTGTCATTAGCGAGTGAATTCCCCACGCCGTTCGTTTCCATTTTTGTAACTTTTTTATCGCTATTTGGTGCAGCCAAGAAATTTAACATTTTTTTCCTGAGCCGCCATGGATGATAGACAATGGGTAACAGAGTGCATAGTGTTGTTTTTTGCCGTCCGAACTGATCAAATTATCGCTTCTTTGTGGTACCGTACAACATAAACGCGGGTGATCTAAACTAGAAAAATTGCAAAAGATGGCCCCCCCCAGTCATGGGGATGGTGGTGCGCCGCCCACGCGTAGGGGCGATAAAGTCGCCGTGGATATCGTGTATCCACTATCACTGTGAAACAGCTCAGCTCAAATTGATGTCTTTCATAGAGAAAATCACAACTTTCTGTATCCAGAAATTTAAATTATGCCACCATATCCTATGGTACTTGTATAGTATACATGAAGGCTTTTTGCATCAAAAAGATGATTCATCCTCCTCACCTTTAAAGTTTGATATTTTTTTTTTTAATTTTATTAATTTTTGGTACTGAATTCTGACCACACCCACTAAGCCAGAAAACGATCCCCGTCGCACAAAAACACAAACGAATATTTCTTTAGGAAGGCTTTTATACAATTGTAAGTCATCCTTTGTGGTCATTTTAGAGAAAAAAATTGAGGTAACACCTTCGGGATGTCGGGTGTCCCGTCAAAGTCGAAGGTGGGGTGGTGGTTGCCACTTCCTATTCTTACGGTGTAACATAAAAAATGGTACTTTGTTCGTATGATTGTATGATGGCTTTAACGTAGTAGAAAACAACCCTTGGTTGGACAAGGGTAAGTTACTAATTTGTAATTAATACACAAACAAATTACATTTTGATATCTGAGTCTGTGCCTTTAAGGTCTTTAAATTAGGCTGTCATTTCACTCTTTTATTTTTTTTCCCAGCATACATACAGTCTGTAAAGAAAACCATTCTTATGTTGTAATCTGCCAATCTAATCACATCTTTAGATTACGTTACTTGGATATTTTTTTATTTCAAGCATCCATGACTTCTGGCTTGCTTAGCCAAGCAGAGACCCGGCCCAGAAATTGACAGATATGGCTCGGCAATCGTGCAGCGTCTTGGGGCAGCAGAACAGCAAGCGCAGGATTACATCTGAGGAGATGAGGGCAATCTTACAAGAAAAGGATGCAGCACTCATGAAGGTAAGGACACTTTGTCCCACAAATCTGGACTATTCAACGGGTACATTTTGACCACATACCAATACCAGGGATGCTTTCATCAAGTTTTTTTCTATTGGGGAATCTTGTTCAACATTTCCCATCCAATAATGTAAAAAATAATAATTATAAGACACAGGCTTTCATAAGCGCCATTGTCATCATTCATCACGATCACAAGCGCTGTTACCTATTATCGTCACAATCATTTCGCTTCCCCACCTAGGTCGGCAGCTGCGAGCGGGGCGCGAACCCACAAACCTTCAGACCATGAGTCGGCCGTCATATCCACTGATCCCATGTGCTCTGCATGGTATCACCATACCATGTCCACAGTTTGAAATGGTCGCTGTGGGTGTGATTTAAAGGAGTTCTTTCCAATAAACAATATTGGATATCAGGGAAAACACATCTCATCTGGTTATCTTGTGTCACCTGAAAATGAATGTTTGCAGGAAGACACCTTTCATCATAACACATTTTGTCTACTTGCCTCTGCCTGAATGTTTAAGTTGAAATGTGTAAGTTTTGGTGTAAAATAAACAACTTAATCCATTTGTTTCAGTATGGAAATGGTCATATGTTAAGAGGACAACACTATTGTAACATGTTCATAGACTTTGTGTGTAAATGATAGTCCGATAATGGCATGGATTCAGTTACAATATGTTTTGGCAAATACGGGATTGTGAATACAACCAGTAGAAATTTCTCTACAAGCCCTCAAATTTAGATTTTTAATATGACACTGCATTTTTACAGATGCCATATTTTTTTTTTTTTCACTTCCACCTCGTACCTCCACTCTTAGCCCTCCACCTCTTAGCCTCCACTCTTAAAGCTCACAACTCTAGCCTCCAACTCCTTAGCCTAAACACTCTTAGCCTCCACCTCTTAGCCTCCTCCAACTCTAGCCTCCCCTCTTAGCCTCCACTCTTAGCCTCAACTCTTAGCCTCCAACCCTTAGCCTTGTGTGTTTATATGCCGATCACACATACTAATTACTGTGGTGACGTGGCTAAGCTCAAATCGATCTCCTTCATGGAGAAAATTACATCTTTTAATAGAAAAGTTTAGTCAGAATTTGTTTATACCAGTATCCTACCCTATGAGTAATTTTTACTACCCATAATGTGACTTCATCAAAACAAAAAAATCTGTAAGTACCCACAAAAAATATAATATTTGAATCGTTGCATCAGGCCTTTAATCCACCTTCCACCTGGTAGCATACTGCTAGGGTGTTGGCCTTTGATTTGCATATATTATTGTGTATTAGAAGCAATGTCTCTTACTAATTAAAAAGGTGGATTAGATGGTATGCCTTTTACCAAACTGAAAAAAGATTTCATCCAGTTTGCCTTGAAACTCACACTTGAGAATTGTTCTCAGTATTAGAAATCTGTGAATGCAAGAAGTCATAAGTAGACTGCTGCTATTTGTCAGAAATATACTAATTGTGCAAAGTCTTTAGTTAGTGGCTCTTGAAATTTGGTTCTTCAGATTACCATTTCAAGAGCCACTGACCTCAAGGAAAATAAATTGAGAGTTATCCTATATATGTATCACATGGTTTAAGGAGGAGGGATGTCCAAATAAGACATGGAAGAAGCAAGTGGAGGAGGAGAGTAGGAGGTTTGGGTTGAGGATGGAGGAGCAGTGAATTTGGCTTTTAGGGAGTACATGGTTGCTACGAGTGTTGAGGTGAATCCCCAATCCCCCCCTTGTAACGGGGACAAACCGGATATTCAAACTAACTTTGGATTTGTTGCTGCTGCTCTACGTGGCAACTCTGTTGCACTTTACCACCTCCTTTCATTCACCTAATTAAGGGTTGAACCTTTTTGCCCCGTTTCAAAACCTATTTTGACCGGAAGCTAGTTTAAACCACAGTTAGAAGACCGGGAAAAGTTGGGTTACAACCAGTCAAAACTAATTTCATATTCACATTTGAGTACCATATGGAAACATATTGATTATGATTCTGAATGAATAAATGTCATTCAAAAGAAATTAAGATAGCCTCTTTGAAACAAAAAGCAAATCTTGTTCATCAATGAAACTGCAAAAAACAATGTAAATTGATAATGGACAATGTGTGTGGTGAACCAGAACACAGTATTCCAACTAACATGATAATGTTTTACCTACTTTTTTTTTTGAGGATTGAATTTTTGAATAGATAATTGTATATTTTTAGGTCACTTTATTTCACATTTCCACTATCCTGTTATCATTTGAATTTTACAAAGCAAAACACTTTTCTGACAAATGTTACTTTTGATGGCCAAAATAGGAAAATTGTGTCCATCAAAAAGCATAACATTCATCGATCCTCAAAAGGCTAAATATGGAACTGTGCGTTGCTGCAGGTGACTCAAATTTTTACTAGAGTTTTTCTATGCATTTCGACCGTGAAAAATGAAAATACAGACCGTTTAACCGGATGGAACTTAAACGGAACTCCATCTAGTGGGTGCCAGGCTGTTAATTTTGACAGAAATTCTCCCTTTTGTGTTAAAAATGCACCATTTTTGGACTGTTTGTAATGGTTGGAAAGAATACCTCTTGATTATATTCTCATGTCTTCCACACCTTTGTGTTTGTCCAGACAGATCCAATAATGATAGTACTTTGATACTTTGTTTTCAGGGTTGGTGACCTGGGGCGAATTATAGTCTTCCAAGCCAAATTGTGGCAACATTTTCTCCTGGAATCATGGGTTTTTCTCAATCATATCACAATACACAATAATTATTCTTTTTTTGTGGGATCACATATCATAATTTGTTAGTAATAAGTACACAGTGATGGGCACCATTTTTCGGTTTTTCATAAAACAGTAATATCAAATCAAGCACTAATTATGAATATTATCTAGTGAGAGCTAATCAAGCACTAATAATGGGATATTTCTGCATTTGTCTGGCAGAATTTATGTATATTTTTGCCCGGAATAAAATATCAAAAGAATCATAGTGTATATTATTAAAACAAGACACAAAGAGAAGAGGGGACGAAAAGAAAGGGAAAAAGGGGGCAAGAGAAAAAAAGAGTAAGAAGAAGAAAGGGAAAGGAGGGAGAAAAAATAAAAAGGAAGGAGAAAAAGCAAAAAAAAAAAAACAGGAAAAAGGAACGATTTTATTGTAGCTTCAAATAATTTATTGTGAAATGTGCTCTGAAAACACTTTTTTACCTTCTAAAGATGGCAAAGCCCGAGCTTCCGAGGGCTCCGCCTCTGGACCCCCTTCAAGGGGCAAACCCTAGGATCTTCCGATGGCTTCGCTTCTGTTGGGGTTGCACACCACAATAAATTGCATTGGTTATTACAAAATTGCCCTAAATTAAAAAACGTAAATTTCTTAACGACCGGGGATTGGCGTCCAATCCTGAACCAGTTCATCAAGCCGAAGAAGTTCAGGATGGAAAATCTCGCGTCAATCCTGCGCTGTCCTTGAAGGGGAGCTGGGTGTCTTCTTTAGATCTGAAATCGCCTACCTACAGTCCCAGTCGCAAACAGCCGTCGCTGGCTCAGATTCCAAAACCAGGGCCAGTCGTAGGAGGGACGTGCTACCCTTAGGACTATACACATCTCCCATGGTCTTCACGTGGTGACCGGGAAGTGGGCGCTCCTCAGGCTGAGGGAGGGGGTGCAAAACCTCTGCATTACTGGACGACGGCGAATCTACGGGCCCGGCGAGGTCCGGATGGTCAGTCGTACATTCCAGGTTGTGCAGAGGCTGGGCTTTATTGTCAACTTTGACAATCAGCGAGCCTAGCCTCCCTCTCAAGACTGACGTGTATCTGGTGCACCTTTGGCTGCAACTGCTTACAGCATTGCAGAAACTACCTGTCGGCGAGCGGGTGGAGGTGGTTTTATTCGAACCGCGACCTCCTTAGCCAAACTCAATCAGGCCCCCGCTCGTGATTGGCTTCGCCTTCTAGGCTTGAGGGCCAGTCTCGTCGACCTTGTCCCGTACTGTCCCTTCCACATGAAGCTGCTTCAATTGCACCTCGGGCGACATTACAGGCGATCAAGCACCCAGACTCTCTCCCCTTCTATCCCTAGTCAACCATCGGAGATCCTGGAGCACCTGTCCTGGTTGTCTTCAACCGCCATCAACCTGACTCGGGGAATTTCTTTCCCCCGCGCCATCCTTCTATATGTAATCAGACGGACGCATCGAAGTCGGGTTGGGGAGGGTTTACCCTAGACCTCAGTACCTCCCTCGGGGACGTGGTCAAACAGACCGAGGCATGCGCCCATGGGTCATCGCCTTCGATTGGTTGGGCTTGGAACTAACACTAGCTCACTCCAGTGCCTGGTTACAGACGGACAACTCCACCGTGATGGCCTACAAATCAACAAACAGGGCGGGACAAGGTTCCGGCCCCTGTGCCTCGATGCCATTCGTATCATAGCGTGGTGGTGGTCGGGATCGGGCCATCACGCTGTCCACAGTCCATACTTCCGGGCCTCAATTTTCTTGCCGACGATTTCTCGGGCAGGAGAACGCCTCGGATACTGAACCGAGATGTCGTTCAGAGGATCTTTTCGAGAAGTTGTACACCCAAGAAGAATCGACCTGTTCGCCTCGCACCTGAGTCACCAACCCCTCTGTACTGCACCCGGGTGCTCACAACCCGGGTGCATACGCAGTCAACGCCCTGGCGATGGACTGGTTCGTGGGATCACGGCCTATGCCTTCCCGCCAATTCCGATCCTACATCGTGTAGTTTCGAAAATTGTGCGGAGGCGTGCCGTGTGATCCTCATAGCTCCCTTTTTGGCGCCGAAACACCTGTGGTTTCAGCCAATGGTGGATCGCTTGGCGGCTCTGCCGCTGCGTCTACCGACCCCCCCCCGTCCGGACCTAATATCCTTCCGGACGGGGGAGCGCCACTCTTGTCGCTGTAACATCTATCGTTGACTACATGGCCATTTCCGGCAATTAATGCCGTATGCGGGCTTTTCACAGAGGGCTGCTTCGCTCATATCAGCGGGAAGAAGAATATCTACCATGGACGCTTACAGTAAGCGACTTGGCCTTGAGCCCTACTTCCGCTGGTGTGAGCGAAGAGAATCTCTCCGACCAAGCTCTGTACCGAGATCGCTGACTTCCTTACCATTGCTTAGATTAGCGTACTTGATGTTCAACATTCGAAACTACAAGTCCACTATCCTACGATCCATAGAGTTTCGATGACGGATCGACCATCAATGACGATGGATCGATTAGTCTTCTGGAGGGGATGTTTAAACACTCGACCTTTGGCCAGGAAGGTGGTCCCACCCTGGGACCAATGCCGCTTAATACTATTTAGTGAAGCCGCCATTCAAACCGATTGCAGATGCGTCACGAATCGTTCTCCATTAAGACAGCCCTTCCTGTCTGCACTTCGCCTCCGGGACAACGATTGCAGATATTAAAAAAGCGGTGTTCTATCTCTGCGTCGGATTCTTTCCGGACAGGGTCAAATTGGTTCCTTAGGCCGGATTGTCTGGCCACGAGGAGTCATCGCCTCATTTCCCCGACACTCACCAATTATCTTACCCCGAATTGCCATGTCACTCTTCGGTGCGGGGAAGATCGCCGGTGTTTTCCCGTCCCGAGCCTTGATACTTGCAAACGTAAAACTGAGCCGCTCAGGGGCTCGAACGATTCTGTGGTTTCTTACACACACAAACTCCCCCATGGGTCCGCGTCTAAGGCGACGATGCTAATGGATAGCACGGTAATTAAATATTCCCATGCGAGGATAGTACTTCTCAGCCTCGAGCCCATTCCGTCTAAATATCACTTCATCTTGGTCCTATCACCGCTGGATCAGCATGGCGAATATCTGCGAAGCGGTGTCGTGGAGGGCCCCCACAACGTTTTCGTCGGTGTACTATCGGAACTTAGAAACTCCACCGAGAACGTTGCAAGGGCTCTCCTGCAGGAAAACAACACTAAAATCATCTGCACTATACATAAAGTCTTCCCCAAACGGTTGGCCGCCTATGACCCGCCCCAAGAGTTTCCTTAAGGTCATGTGAGCTCTAATGTCCCGTTTTATGTTAATTGCCTATTGAGGCACTTAACATAATGTTTTTCTTTATGTTTAGTGTATGTGTCTCGCCTTTGGCTACATCCTTTTTACCGCTCTGAGATATCATGCTCCACCTCCACTGAGTTTCAGCCAGTCTGGTGTTTTGCTTTGAAATTATTCATTCACAGGGTTTAATGCATATATTCAGTCAACATTGGTGTAAGGAAATCATCTCAGGTACTGATTTAGTCAAAAAGACATTATGTTTTATAATCATATAAATGAGGCCCGATTTCCTTTCCCATGTTTGAACTCCCGCTCCACATGCCCGCCCCCAATAGTCCAGAGGTTTAAGGCCCGTCTGGAGCAAAATCGTGTACTTTCTGAGAGAATGAACATTTGGTACACGTTTAATATGGACCATAACCCATCATTGCAACGGCCCCAGCTGCATTGCACCTGTGGCGGCCATGACAGCCAGTTTTCAAAATGGCTGCCATTCACATTTTCAAGGTCTTATATCCGACGTCACAGATCATCAGCCAGTTGGAGAAGCACGCGGCTAAAAGAAAAGTCTGCACAGATCAGGGGCATAGGTCAAGCTGTGACATCCAATATATATATGTCGCACCTGTGGCAGAGAAGCCACTCTCGGATTGGCCCTTCAGCCAAAGACGTCGCTATTCACCTAACCTGTGACTTAATGTGGGCGCTTTATCCATAGTCGCTTGCGACTGACGGAGGCCATGATATCTCGGTTAATAACACTGATTTTTGTGTTTATACCCATGTTTTGAATGCCAGGGTATCCAAATATGATATTATGAGATGTTTGAGATGCTTTTAAGCGGCACTGGCACATTGCCAACAAATATGAATTTCTCAATTTGCTCCGAAATGTTAGTTTAGGTCATTGGAAGAATAGAGATACATTTTACACATAAAATAACATACTCAAAAACAGATAGGGACATTAATAAGAAGTTAAAGACACCCACATAATTTGTAGGCTAACTTTTAAGTTTTCCATAAATTTAATCAACAAAATATGTATATTAAAATGAATATCATAGATCGTACTCATTGATATTAAAACCACAAAGGTCACAGACTGGTCAAATATGGTATGTGCCGTGGGAAACATTCATGTTTTCTTGTGATTAACCGCCATTTCTGTCGTCTGCTGAATTAATGTCGCATGCGACATTAATTATAAAATTGTTGTTACCATAGGACGATGAATTGGTCTTAATCATTCCAGATAAGGACTAATGTATATAAAGCTTTACAACCATGCCAAAAAATCGATTTTGACAACTCTTGAGGGCGCACTATTTTCAAATGTTGCAGTGTCTCTTTAATGCAATCGCAATATATTACTATATAATTATATACTTAAGAATATCCTTGTAAATTAACTATAAAAAAGACTACTCCTCCTTGAAGCCGCCATTAAAATGTGGACCATGGTGACCTCAACTAGGTTCTTGAGTTGCAACACTGATCTAACTAGAATTTCGCGTTCTCGTCTTTCGCGCTTGCTATATTCCCCAAGAATATAACTATGGCTGCCAGGCTATCGACACTTGTTACCTCACATGGCATTTGACCTTGGCACGTGACCTTTGACCTTGGCACGTGACCTTTGACCTCATCAACCAAAGAGGATTCAAGTTGCCACCAATGACACCGTTTGGGTTCTAATTGAACTCAACACATATACATTGAACATTTTAGTGACACATACACAAGAACAAAGGATTGCTAAGTGTCCTGCCAGCTATAGCATGTGGCCCTCAAAAACGATTAAAATAAACAATGTATGCAACTGAGTGTGCCATGGTGAAACAGGAAACATATGAAGGGCAGGTCTGGTACAGTATAATGCTGATTCATGCTGATATCACCATCAAGGTTTCTATTTTTAATTAAATTACAAAGACTTGTCTGAAGTGTACAGATGACTGATATGCTAAACAATCACTAAATATGATGTGTCTAAAACATTATCGAGGACACAAAACTAACACCTTTTCGTGCATCTGATTACTTAATTATACCTCAGTTAAGGTGAAATGAAATTAACATTCAGATCCATTGCACTTGCAATGTTATTACAGGTCAAGGCTATATAGTGCATTTAAAACTGCCCCTCTGCATCCCGTGGACATTTACAACTGGTGATTGCACGATACGGTTCACAGCAGATGGAAGATCTCCATTTACTGGCCCACTGTGCATTGGCTGTTTCGATATCCCATCCAAAGCTGCTGGATTTGGCAACTCTGGTGCTTTGATTATTGTTTGACCCATATGACCTGCCACGTATCCGGATCATAGCAAATGCTAGGCTAGAACATCTTGTGTTGGAGAAATGTTTACCATTTCTATGCCTTTTCTGAGTGAATAACCTCTACCTTTTACTCTTAATGCCTAAATTAACGAATGACTAGAGCAAAGTTTAAAATGAAGTCTGTGAAAGACTCGAAATCGAATACTTGACCACCAGACATTCGATCTTAGTAATGTCTACAAACCATAACATACTGTTTTTCCTCTGAAATGTTTTATTAGAAATTATTACAATGTAATTCAGTGCAATAATACAATTGAAGACTACAGAGGATGGCTCATTTCTAGCAGTCCCTCGAGCAGTAGGCTGACAAGATTGTTGGGATTGACTGGATAGTGGTGGCATTTGAGCCCTTCTTCCACTGCGGTCGCCAATGTTGCTACTCTTTTTATGTGCAATGTCATTTTAATGTTGTTGTTTTTTTACAACTTCTGTTCGGTCTTTTGACCATAAAGGCTATTTCAATATACATAATGCACTTTTATACAAAAAAAAATGCAAATGTTGCGCCCGCAGGCGGAGTGCCCATCTCTCTGTCATTGGCGTTTGGGCCAGACTCCCTCATATAATGTTGCTGTGGGGGGGGGGGTCGCCACTCCTCCCGCACAGCGAGTCTGTTTTGCATTCCCAGCATTAGCCGGTACCCATTTATACTCCAGGGTGGGGAGAGGCAAGCAAGGTAAAGTGCCTTGCCCAAGTGCACAGCACATTGCCAACTGTGGGCTCGATTTCTTTTCATAAATCTTTCTTTGCTCTTATGGATTTACTTATTGCATTGTAACAACCTTAGGCGCTCCACCACTGCGCCCTGGGCACTTTAATGAATATGTCGCACTTTATTAGAATTTAATATTATGCTATATAGTAATAATATTGGAGAAAAAAATACATTAATATTATTGTCATAATTGGTTTAGTTGGCCCTGACAACATAGGTATAAACACAAAAATCAATTCAGTATCAATATTTTGAACAAAGATATTTGAGTGTAAATTGGCGGCCATATTGGAATGAAATGGGTACACAAGATATTATTAAAGGCAATATATTTGGTTTCTATGACCCTGGAAACACAAAAATTAAATTCATCATTATTTTGTGCTAAGATTTAGCAAAGGCATCAGTTTTAGTGTACATTGGCGCCATATTGGAAAACAAAATGACCGAAACAAGATAGTGTCATATATTTAGATTCCTTGACCCTGAAAACAGGTATAGACACATAGATCAAGCTCCTGCTAGTATTTGTAACTGAGATATTAGGCAATGAAAATAAGAATGGCGGCCATTTTGAAAAATGATCACTACGGCCGCCAAAGGCCAAATCCAGCTGGGTTCCCGGTTTGAAATAGTCAGGTATAGTCCATACTATGTGGTGGTGCCAAGTGTCATAATTTGTTCTATCACAAAGTGCACATTGTTTGCTTATCCTCCTGGACTAACAGCATGATAAGTGCGTGCGTCCGTGTGGGCTCTGAGACAAAACGGAATTGTGGGGAATAAGCAAAGGTCGACAGGGTGTGACCTGGTGTCACTGGTCGAGACCATTTTTCTCTTTTAGGGTTGTTAAAATAGATTTTGGGGCCATTCCACTTCTTCAGAAGGAAATGCATATTTTTCAGTCCAACATTGGAAAGGAAATCAGGCCTCCGTTTCTATGATTTATAAAACATACTGTGTTTTTTTGACTCATTAATCTGTTTGGCAACATTGAGAGCAAAATTGAGGTTAGACCACGCTTGCAGACAGATATCATGCTGCAAGGTGTGCACAATATCATAACCCACACAGGTTAGGTAAAGGGGCCTTTCTTGATCCCACATAGCCATGTCCCCCTACATACTAAAAAGGTTTGTATTAACTGTGTGGCTAATCTGATGTGCATGTTTTGAACATCTTTGCAAGAAATTCACGATTATGTATTTTCTGTCTGTATAAATCAATTAGAAATTAAGAGCACAGTGGCCCATAGGACACAGTGATATAAGCATTTGCTCTTAGCACCAAACATTTAGGAACAATCTTTTCTCAAAGATATCTAGTGAACCATTAATAAAATCACAAAATAAAGAAATCACAAAATGTATTTGTCCTGGAAATTTTGGTAACATGAGGTACTTATGAAACATGAAAAATATGAAATGTGCTTTTACTACATTAGCCATATGTTAGGAGGAAAGCAGTCCAACAAGGCAGGGCATTTTCCCCAAGCAAAGTGCATTGCATTCTCATATTTCATTGCATGCTCATATTACATGCTATATAATCCATGTGTTAATCTATTAGTGCTGGTTTTATGCAATTCCCTGCTTGTATTTAGGAGATACATGTATGTGTTAACAGGTGGCAGCATTCAATCAAAACTATTAAAGCTCTGTTCACAAATTTGGCTATTTATGTTTTTTTGTTATTTTATTAATTTTAGCATTGAAATTCCCATAAAATTACCCCAAAATATTAATAATACATTAAAGGAGGATGGCCCGATTTCAGGATATGAAGTTTTCACCATAATAGATTGGCCTTCACACAAAAACCCCATCTGTAAAGTTTCGCGCCGATATTTCAATCCGTTTTGATGCGAGAGCTAAAAACGTGATTTTGCAAGCTTCGTAACTTCCAAACCAAACATCCTTTGGCTCTAAAATTTCACAGGGTAAATGAGAAAAATAGTAGCTTTCTTCTGATATCAAAATGTTGACCACTTCCGGTAAATCTGGGGCTTCTGGGGACGAGGCTATTAGCAATCGGGCCATGGACCTTTAATATCCACAGCTTGTAGACAAAATATATCCTCTGTCCCTCCCAGTGATTGGTTTTATTTTTATTTATTCTTTACCCTGGGTCCATATTCAGGGGAAAACTTAAGTATTCCTCTGTTCTTCCATATGGCCCTTCTGGTCCCTTCCTCCTTCAAACCTGCTACTTTGTCAGATGTTTATGATAAATACATTGCAAAAACCTTCATTTATTACAAGTTATAAATATTCATGAGCTAACAATACTGATGCATTGGTCAATTACATGCAAATTAAATATAGCTATGTTGGAAAAGGCCTATTCTGCAGGTGGTATTTTTCACTTATTTTCCTACAGCCTCCTCCCCAGAGTCAAAAGTCCAGTTAGGCATAATAAACAGTATCTCAGCAAAAAAAAAAATCCTCTCCAACCATGTACTGTTTTAATGTTATCCAGTGGATTGTGCTATGCTGTGTGCCTATCCAAAAAGAAAACTCATATTGCATGTGTAGTGGCATGTCATTAGGTCCATTTGCTAATCTTGTCTCCAGAACCAGACATTTTACTGGAAATGGTCAAAATGTTGGCATCTAAAGGTTTGGATGTTATGAGCGAAAATGTGTCACATTTTGGTCAACCAATATTTTACACTATATGAGGCTTTCAAAATCACATTTTTTGCTCTCACATCAAAATGGATTGAATTATTGGCATGAAACTTTACAGATGGGATATTGGGGTTAAGTGAATGAATCAAGATAAACCTTTATATAATCAAATCAGGTTATTCCCTTCAATTACAATTTAGGCCCTATTATAAGAGCAGATTTCTCTCGCATTAAATAGCCCTGTAGATATTTGTTTTTGTTTAATCAAGCTGATAAGTGATTATTTCAATGACAAACAATCTGTACATGATACACCCAATATATCTCCACCCACTCATCATGACACTAAGGACTTGAATAGAATTAGGTGTACACAAATGTGTATATCTGTGTTTATATCCATAGGTGGCTCCTAAATAAACATGAAATGAAATTAAATGAAACAAAAGAAAACAAAATGAAACACATCTGTTAAGACATGATCATGATCTGGAAAATTTGGCCAAAAGAGAAACAAGTTTTGGATCTACCTGTTGTGTATAAGTTGGTGCATGCAACTAACAAATTAAAAAAATTCAGTTCATACAACCTTGTTGACTGCCTAAATGTACAATTGAAAACAAAACCAGTCCATTGTATTTATACTGCTAATTTTAAAGTTGGTAAATAAAAAATATTTTGTTGTGGGGTCAAATTAAATCTAATGAGGTATTCCCATCTTATTTCTCAAACTCCATTATGTATTACATTACCTATGTAGCCACCTGTTGCTTCTATTTTTTTTTTTTTTTTTTTTTGAAATGATGCTAAATGGTTTATGGTATGGTTGGGCCACAGTGATCAGCGGCCATTTGTGAAAGCGCTTAGAGGCCAATAGCATAAGGCGCTATATAAATCTCTGCTATTATTATTATTATTATATTATTATTATCATGACACTAAGGACTTGAATAGAATTAGGTGTACACAAATGTGTATATCTGTGTTTATATCCATAGGTGGCTCCTAAATAAACATGAAATGAAATTAAATGAAACAAAAGAAAACAAAATGAAACACATCTGTTAAGACATGATCATGATCTGGAAAATTTGGCCAAAAGGGAAACAAGTTTTGGATCTACCTGTTGTGTATAAGTTGGTGCGTGCAACTAACAAATTAAAAAAAATTCAGTTCATACAACCTTGTTGACTGCCTAAATGTACAATTGAAAACAAAACCAGTCCATTGTATTTATACTGCTGATTTTAAAGTTGGTAAATAAAAAATATTTTGTTGTGGGGTCAAATTAAATCTAATGAGGTATTCCCATCTTATTTCTCAAACTCCATTATGTATTACATTACCTATGTAGCCACCTGTTGCTTCTACTGAAAGGCCTGCCTTAACTCTTTAAGCCCTAACTCAAAATCAAAACATTTTTACCAAATATTAAAAAAAATTACATTTTGATGACCATATTTGGAATCAGCATGAAAAATGCATTCAAACAAGTCCAAACAAGCCTAGTCTTAGATCATTGGTTTTGAGATGGCTATCCAAATACTGATTTATGTGTTATAACCTACACAGAATCTGTTCAAAGGGTTAAGGTGACATACAACATACTCATGTTTATGCTGAGCATCCATTCCATGTTGCCATTGATTATATCTGACCGCTATGGCACACCCACATTGAACTCCACCCTACTCATGAATATTCACACGATTCTGACTGGCCCAGCTGTCTTTATTAAGCAAACAAATGCTGATTATGCATCAATAGTGCCACATGTTATAAGTGTGTAATGGCTGGGACACATACATGCTGCCCTCTATTGGTGATTTTCAGAGAAAGACTGTTCAAGTAGTCCAACAAAATTGTTGCCAACTGACCGCTCAAAAAATGAATTAATAATCTTGCTTGTTATCATAAATTGTACCATACATGAAAGATTACCAAGTATAATGCCAGATGTGCTTTTACTTTGTTATCAAGAATTTCATGGAAACTTTTGATTTGTTTCATAGTTTCCATTTTCAGTTTGCAGTTGTTTTACTTTTCATGACTGCAACTTTGATACAAGATAAGTGTAAAGAACTTACTTATTAAGGGCAATTCATAATGAAAATAGTTGCACTAATTTAAAGAGTCATTGTTTTATCTCCCAAGTTTTTAATAATTTTAATTAGTGACATCCAACAACCAGTTTGCAAAAAAAGGAAAGAATATGAATCACTCTTCTCACCTAGAACATTGAAACAATTAAGTAAAATGATGACCAAAGTTCAAATTGACAAGGAAATTGAAAAAAATAGCAAGATAAGAGCATATGTGTATTTTGTGTTGAAATGGCACCATTTTTTGAGGTTCTGTGAGGATTCTTGTATCTTGTAAAATTTTGTACATACAGAAAATGAAACAATAAATATATTTGGCCAAACTGGTTTGTCGTAAAAACGAGCAACTACAAATTAGTCGGAACATGTGCAACTATTTACTAAATATTCACCCAATCACTGTTTAGGTGTGATTATAACTAGTCATGGATTGCATAATCTGTGACTCCAGTCTTCTCTTTCCCTGATCAAATCAATGTTGGACAATTGCAAGCCTGCTGGAGATAACTCTGACCAACATTACAAAGGGGTGAAAAGAAAACATTTCCCCAAAACATCCACTGTTTTTGTCCTCATTGTAAATTTGGAAGTGTCAACAGACTAGAGGCAATATCTAGCAATATCTTTTATATTTACAAACTCCAGCCTCTTGGATTGAAACCCACATGGCTTTTCTTGCATCATATATGGCTCAAAAACTCTGTAAAATTGTAACTTATTTGCCAACCAATTCACATAGAAAGGCCAGTTCTGTCAGCCAATTCAAGAATCTTTGAAAGAACACTTGTTCAAAATTGGGAAAGAATTTTGTATTGTGCCACCACTCTATGAATTCGGCAGCCTCAACAGAATAAACCAACTTCATCCCCAAAATTGTTTTTGTTTGCAACTCTTGTCGCCATCATAGTTTTGCCATTACTAGCCGTACTGTTTTTGTGGTGCTCATTCATGTTGTGTGAAATATTTAAGTCATATCTTGACTTTATTTACTTCCGTATTGTTGTTGTTTAAGATTGTTTCCTTTTTATAGTAGCCTGTTCTGTAGCAAATCATGATATCTTCAGCTGTTCAAGTGCTGAATGAGCACTGCTTGTGATTATAATAAGATTATCATTTGGTAAAGAAATAAGAGCATCACTTACATGGCTGGAAAGATGCTATCAAATTCCCCGGGAATACAACCCAAATTCCCTCCAAAAAAGCAAAATTATGCATTTCTTTATTTAAAGGACAAATTTCTTTCCAAATATCAAAATATCCTGGGAATGTCATTCCCAATTACCCACTTTTTCCTGGCATGATCACTTATATGAAATAATTAACTATCCACTTTTGAAGCTTCAATGGATTTTAAGTAAATGTTTACATCTTGAAACTTCATTTACTATGTGCTCTAAAAACTTATTTTAACTAAGAAATGTCTTATTATCTGTGTGTCTTCAGGCTTTACTGTTTTAGCATTCATCATTAGATGTTAGAATTGTTCAGTTGTTTGTAAAAACTCCCATGTTCAAACTTCTTAACATGATGCAAGTTACTTTCCTAGATAAACTAATATGATGTCATTTATTAAGTTTCAAATAAATCTTCATCGTTAAAACGCTGTATAATATAACTCAAAACGACAGGTCATTTATATTCCAGAGATGACGGTGGTAAGATTTGCGCATAGCACACAGTAGCCCAGCCAAAGTTTGTCTTGCGTGGACTCACCTGATCCCACAAATGCTCACGGAGCATCCAAAGTCCGATTAAAATAATATTTTTCTTCCAAGCGCAAACATGCCGCTGACAAATGTGCCAACATTAAATATACTCTGCTGTTGTTCAATCTTTACTCTTTTAATAGACAATCAAATACGGGCCGATAGATTTGCACAAGTAGGGAAAAAGAGAAAAAATGCAACAATTCGGTTCCATGTACACTGCTATTGATCAAATGTACACTAAAAGTTGAGAGTATTTGATAATACAATGTTCAGTTTAACCTCGCCAACCTTCTGTATAATTACGTTACAACAGGCTAAGATATATAGACTTTGATGATTTAGCTATAGAGGAATTAGATCCCCTCCAAACAGACAGTGTTTTGAATTGTAGCATAATCCATGGATTCTGTACCCTTTCAGTGCCGATAACTCTACAAATTATGGTGTAAATGGTTTTTACTTGTTGAAATCTCTATATACCTACAGTCCTGGTGTTACTACTTACACTGTTTGTGTGTATGTGTGTTTGTAATAAGCAACCAGGAATGCTGGTAAAATGCATGATAGCACACATTATATTTGGTTTGCTGCCCTCTGTTGTTTGTAACTGAACAGACTGACATTTTGATGAAATGTTGTGATATTTATTGCCAATATTAAATGTTCCTCTAAAGATTATAATACCATGGTGGTATTAGTTTGCTAAAGCTGGTAAATTTGTGTGAAGCTGGGTATGGATTTAATACAAAATATATTTTGAGGATATTAAACTGGTATTTTGTCAGTTTTGTGCTATAATTGTGGTTAAGGTCTAACCATCAAGTTTGCCTGGGTTATTTTCTCATTTAATCGACATCCATAGATGGACAGAATACAAATACATTGACTCCGCTTAATTGGAACACCTCGGTAGTATAGAAAATATCCCGATTAACAAGAAATCCTGATTAAGAGAAGTACACACAACACTAGAAGTCTGAGAAATTGAGCATTTTTAATATTAAATGTTAACAACCTGCACACCAAATAATGTTTGTTATAGCTTTTATGAGTATATGTATGCCAATGAGAAATGGTAACCATGACCTTTCAACATTTATAGCAGGCATAATTTTAAAATGAAAATAAAAACATGCATATTTTTAAGAGTCAATTGCCCGTTTTCAGTGGTTCTCTTATGTATCAATGTATTTACTTATCAAATGTCTCTTATCAGATGGAGTGTCCCAATTAAGAGTCAGATTTTACACACATAGAAACGGTTTCCCCTGCTTCCCCTTTATATCAGGATCCCTATTAAAGGTGGCAACGAGAGATTTTCAAATAACAGGTGTCCCAAAAAATATGAAATTCTGATTTTTTTTACTGGGGTAAAGCTTCTATCAAAATATCCCCACTGAAAGTATTAACTGTAACTGTTTTCCTTTGGGTACAAAAATTGTGAATTTCTAATTTTGTATAGGAGCAAAACGAATTCAGCCTATTTTTTTATATTGAAATATAAGCAAAAATCAAAATCACATTTTTTCTCTGTTTTCCGACATCTCTTGTTAGGCAAAATACTTGGTACAAAATCTACTTGAGTCTAATCTATATGAAATTGCTCTTATGACACATATTTGGCTGCTTCAAAATCTCTCGGTGCCCTTTAAAGCCAGCTTCAACTGTAATTACTCTATATAGGCCTCAAATTTTGAAAAAGTGATGTGCATGTGCTTTTCTTTAGAGATCACAGCAGTCTTGGGACCACGTGTGTAATTTTTCAAAAACCACAGTTGGCTTTATGAATGCATTGAAGTACTTGAAATGCATGTTGCTTTGAACAGGTATCAATTTGGAAAATTGGTTGTTATGTGGTTGTGTATTTGGAAAAGTATGAAGCTCTCAAAAATTGTTGGATACTAACTTTTTGGACCAGTCTGTATTTTGTGGATTATATTTTGAACAGATCATATTAAGCCTGGATTGTGCAAATGCAGAATGATAGAGTTTAATGGAAGTTACAACACGTTTGAGGTGTAGCCATTTTGTTTTAAAACTCTCATGTTAAGCACATTACATGAGAAGGTTTGGTGGTGGTTGTAATCTTAAGATATATATTGGAGCAGTCCAGGAACATAAATCGCTTTATTTGAGCAACATTTGTGCTGCTACCATCTTTGTTTAAGAAGGGAAGGGCGTTTGTCAAAGCAAATACTGTCAGTGACATCTTTGTCCATCTTCACCAACAAGTTGATGTACTCTACAGATTTCTGATCCAATTTTCATAGCTCTTGCACCAGAAGATCTTACTAGTTAATACTTCATCTGGTGTGAGATGCAGATCTGCAAGTCAAAGGTCATATCCATGAGACTGTCAGGTGTATACCCAGTCTGGTCATGCTGACAGGGCTGGAAAATATGCCAAATATCCAGGGAACACAATCAAAATTTCCCTCCAAGATTGCAAAATTTCCCTCCAAGATTGCAAAATTTCCCTTCAATTCTTATGTATTCAGGGACTGCCTTTCAAAATGAGCAGGGGAGCGACGAAGAACTCTCCTGGAACTTTTAAGGGGAGCAATAGATGAGCAGCTAAAACAAAAACAAAAAAAAATTGTCAAGCAATCAAGAGGATCTAAAGAAATATTTAAATCTAAGACATGTCTGTGCCCTTGTAAGGAGACTAAATTATCCTGCCAAAGCCATTTTAAGATAAGATCCATAAAATGGTCAAAATATACAGGTAACGGACAGACTATGGATCGGAATCTAAGGAGAGATTCAAATCACTCTCCTGTAGTATTTAAGGAGAGTGATTAAGGAGAGCATTGCTCTGTAGCGCCTTAAAAGGCAGCCCCTGATGTATTTCTTTATTTATAAGACAAAAATTTCCCTCCAATAGTAAGATATCTTGGGCACCAGGTTTCCAGTTCCTGCACTTTTTCTAGGCTTGCATGTTGAGGGGGCAAATACCTGGCAGTGCTAACAATATCCCGATCGCAGGGGAAAATGTCTTAATTGCAGACCAAAATGTGCAAAAAGGCTGATTAAGTGTAAATATCAGTCTTTTCCTTCCTGTCTTTCCCTCAACAAGTTGTTCTGTGAGATCCCTATTTCCACTCTCTTGAAATTGTATCTTTATCATTTCTAATGTTCTGAATCCCTGTAAATGCTTTGTAAAATCTCTCTTGCATTTTTTTTAAAAAACATGTTTACTCTTGTACACCTTAACTGATTAACTTTATACTATGTCATAATAATCACTGGACCAAGACTCACCTGAGGTATGCACATATTGACCTCTAATGACCCCTACATGATCTTTGACCATTTTAGGGTGATTGTCCTTGCCAGGGGGAATCTTGCATATTTTAACTGGTGTATTTTTCACAGATGTACTTATTTGTACTGAGTGTTTGCATTCATTTTTAGCATAAATCCTCATCTGTATATCTGCTTGAAGCCAAATCCGAGAGAGTACTGACCGGATATCATTTGGAAATGGAGTTTTTAATAGTAAAGGAGTCAAGTTAAATCCATTAGAATATGAGTGTAAATCACCACTGTGTATACACTTTTGAAATAAGTGTTTGTTATGTACACTTCTTTGAAGTGCTGAAAGAAAATATATTAAGACAAGCAGGTTTTGCTCTACAAGGGTGTTGGAAGTGATATGACAAAAGAAACCGAAGTTGCTTAGAGGAGTGTGACTGTGATTGTGTTAATCTTTCTTTAATTACCAACAAACACCAATTATAAACCTAGCAACAAAAAAAAAAATAATTATAATTAACTATATATGAGTTAGTTTGTTAGTTAGTTAAACTAAAGTTTTAAATCCGGTTTTGTCCTCGCTAACGGGTGTGGCCAGATTGACCTCGCACTCGGCAAAACTGCTGTGTGAGGATACTATGAAGATTATAGAACAGTAGCATTACTGAGGGTGATTACAACCAAAGACAAAAATTCTGAAGAATAAGAAGCAAGTCCCTTTGTAAGATAATTGATTAATCTGGCAATTTTGCTCCAAATTTGTACAGTTTTGCTCCCAGTTTGTTTCTCTGTTAGATGCAACCTGACAGTGACAGCCAACCCGATTCAGTGTGGTAACAGCCATACCTGAATCACCAATGACAATGTCAAAATTGACAAATTCCTAGCTGGCTCTTCTGTTGACTACCATAAATGGAAAATGGGAGTGAACTCGATGACTTTGGCACCAGTGCTCAGAACATTTTCAATTAGAGCTCTCAACATACAATATTAATTCAACATGCCATTTTGCTTTCCAAGAAATGGTAGGCTATGTAATTTATAGGTACTTAGTCAGCTATCATTCTGGCACAACTTCCTGATTTGATCGGGGTTAGTTTCCAACCATAACACTAAAGGCGGGGCAGGGAGGTGCTCGTCAATCAGAAGGGCACTTCAAATTAGTTGTGGTTGCAACTGTCAACCTCTTTTTGTCATTGTCTTGAGGTCATTTTGGGCCATAGTAGACATGAAGGAGGTTGATTGATGTTAATTTTTCATTTCAAAGTATGTCTTGGTGTACCTTGTATGTATTCCTTTTGCAAAAAAGTTAACCTTCTACATTAACTTAAAGCCCTGCATTACAGACCGGTTAGTTTTAGTATTGCAGTGTTGGAGTCTTGGCCATCCTATCTGAGACCAGGACCAAGACTGAGATGGGCTAGCAGATGGTGTTTTTTTTTTGTTTTGTTTCCATCATAAGATTAAAATTGTGCTTGTGGAAGGGTTACCCAACTTTCCAAAAATCAGTTTACCTATATTTAAATATTTGACCCCTTTTTGGAAAATTGTTCAACTGATGGCCCCTGCTTTGCAGAGCAATGCCTAAGGATTGTTTTTTTTTCTTCTGAAATCAATTTTAGAATGAATGAGTTGGTACATGACATGAATGAATTTAAAATTTGTCAGAAATTCAAGGAAAACGATAACAGGACAGGTCTGGGTTTGTTTGATTAGTCATGCTTTTGAAACCAATCTTTTTTATCAACCTTATCAATCACTTTGGCCATGCTTGCTGATCAATTTTCACCTTTTATGTTTCAGCCAATTTTACTACACATACACTTAGCATAGTCTGTTCATTTTTGTGGCACCTGAAAAAATTGCAGGAGGTGATACTTACCAGTCCTTAATTCTGTCTGACCGTGTGCCCGTGCCCTGTTTTCAAAGGATAAGTTTCTCATTCGAGAAGTAAAAGCCCAATTGCTACAGAAATTGGGTCATAGATCGCCCTTGGAAACCTCCATATGATGATGAGGTCGAGGGTCACATACCAAGGTCGAAGGTTGAGGTCAAGTTATAAATGGGCTGAAAACATCAAATTGACATAATTCGAAAAGTAAAAGTCCAATAGCTACAAAACTTGGATCATATATGTCCCTTGCTAACCTACATATGATAAAGGGTCACATACCAAGGTCAAAGGTCATGTGAGGTCAAGTTATAAAATAGGCTGAAAACATCAAATTGGCTTCATTTGAGAAGTAAAAGTCCAATAGCTACAGAACTTGGATTATAAATGCCCCTTGGAAACCTTAATAAGATATTGAGGTCAAAGGTCACATACCAAGGTCAAAGGTCACATACCAAGGTCAAAGGTCACATACCAAGGTCAAAGGTCACATACCAAGGTCATGAGATAAAGTTATAACATGGGCTAACAACATCAAATTGGCTTCATTCAAGGAGGACAAAGTCTAATTGCTACAGAACGTGGGACATGTATGCCCCTTGGTAGTAGTAGTAGTAGTAAAACCAAAGTTTTAAATCCGGTTTTGTCCCCGCAACCGGGGGGGTGTCCGGATTCACCTCACAATTCGTAGCATCGGCCCGCCCTTACTCACTACACTCCCTCCTTCCACTCGCCCTTCACGCAATCCCCCATCCTCAGCCCACCCCTCCTACTCTCCTCCTCCACTTGCTTCCTCCATGTCCGCTTTGGTCGGCCCTCTTCCCAACCACCCACCTCAACTCAAAGCCCTTTTAAAAAATAAAACTGCTCCTGCATCATTTTCCTAGCACGTGACCATACCATCTTACGCCATTCGCCTTCGCCCAGTCGGTCAGCCGCCTCTTCCACCCCCCATCTGCCTCACTCCACCTCAGTCTTGTCTTCTTCCTATCCATCAATTCCACCACACATTGCTCTCACCATTGCTCGCTCTGCCCTTCTCAAATCCCCATCTCCTTTTCCCTCAGGCACCATGTCTCACTCCATACGCTCCTGATCTCACACACTCTTTACACCATCCCTTTCATTCATCTTCAAAGGAAATCTTCTCCCCAGTACCACCTCTCACATACAAGCTCCCCTACCTTACTCTGGCTGGCACAGCCGCCTCAACACAATGACATCCACCACCATCAAACCCCCCCACTAATACTCCTGTCCCCTAGGACCTTTTATGATAATATGGTCAAGGGTCAACATACCAAGGTCAAGGTCATCTGAGGTCCAGTTAATGGTGCTGAAAAAACATCTAATTGGCATTTTTGAAAGGTTGAAGTCCAATGGGCCCCAAACTTAGCGTACATGCGATCGGGAACATCAATGTAGTAAGGTTCAGGGTCCAATACAAAGGTCAAAGGTCCCTGAGGTCAAGTTATAAAAGATGATTGAGGGAAAGGTGGACTGGGCAAAAGCAGGCACCACTTGTGGTTTGAGAAACTCTTGTTTTATCCCCCTGGCTTGAAAAGCAGAGGGGGGTTTTTGCAATAGCGTGCATGTCCATATGTTTGTGTATTCCAGTTTGGTTAGGTTTTGTTTTCATGTCTTCAATAAGTTTAAGTCCGATTTAAACCAGACTTGGGGTTAAGGTGCAGTAGGGGTTCTTTCATATGTGGATGTGTCAAAGGTCATAGATCAAGGTCAAAGGTCATCTGAGGTCATGTTGTATGTGTATGTATGCATGTCTGTGTGTATGTGTTCCAGTGTGGTTAGGTATTCATTTTGCAGGTCTCCTTCGAAAACTTGGTCTTCAATAAGTTTAAGTCCGATTTAACCCAGATTAGGGGTTAAGGTGCAATAGGGGTTCCTTCATATGTGGATGATGTCATGGGTCATATGGGTGTTCAGAGATATAGAGGTCAAAGGTTATATATGGACTATTTGAGTTCAGCATTGAAAAATGTTTAAAATGTGTGTTTGATCACAGAAAAAGCTGGTTATTCCAAAACCTGCTCGGTGTAATCGTTGAAGTGTAGATCATTATGAATGTTTCAGGATAAAAGTCAGTAGGTCATCTAGGGGTCCATTTGAGGATCATTTTTAAAATGTTGCAATTGGTTCGTTATTACATAAAAGAGGGTCTTTTACCCAACTCCGAATGATTCTGATGGTGGTTCGTAAGGGTGTTTTAAGTCACACGGAGGCCACTTGAGTCCCATCTTGGTGACAAAGCTTAAAACAATTGCTTCTTGTTTAACAGGGGAAAAATTTACCAAAGTTAATCAGAAATGATCTTGAGCATAGGGTACTTGGTAGCATATGTACAAACCCAATTCTGACTTCTTTACAGTTTACAGAAATGGAGAAAGTATTCTTCAAAATTCATGACTGATTCTTCAAAAGTGGTTAAAAATGGGAATGAAGCACAATCAATTCATAACCCTATAGACATTCATTGAAATGTCAACAGCTTTTCTCTGCTTTTTGAGGCCCTTAATGGCATCGTGAAAAAGAAAATCTTGGTGATAATAGGATACACACTCCTGAAACTGTAAAATTATTATACCATATTGCAAGGTTTATGAGTGTAGTTGTAGGAATATTTCTGAGGTTGAATATGGAATGTCCCTTTAGCAAGCCCATTAACCTGCAAGATTGTGTGTAATTATGACTAAAAGAAATTACTAACCGAAAGGTCTTGTTTACAAATCTGCTGAATTTTTTTTCTTCCACATTATACTTTGGTGGTTGATACAGAAAGGTACTGACAATATTGGAAAGCATGCACAAAATTACAATTGAAAAACGGTACTAGCCAACATAATAATACAACAGATGCAACAAAATAAACTGGGCATGTACCTGCAGTCAATGTTCAAATGTCTGTCTATTGTGAAGAATTCCCTGAAATATACATTTTGTTGATAAGGTTTGGCCTTTAATGTGTGAGCCTTGTTTCATTGAAAGAAAAGACGACACCTATTGCTATCATCAAACCATAAACAAAAAATAGAGGGCTAGGGATCACGATCTGCCCTGCATGTACGATTTGGTTGATGTCACAACTTTTTACCAGTTGGTTATTTAGGATAATTTGACACATTGTAGTAATGGGATATTGGCTTTGATTTCCTCGATTCTTCCACATTTTTCATTTCAGTCCACATGAAAAAACAAAAAATTTGAAACCCTGCGCTAAAGGTAACATTCGCATGCCAATACAATAATAGAACAACTTTGTCCGTAAACACATCTAAAGTGTTCCTTATTATAGACCAACCTCCAAAATATGCCTTCAGATTTCCAATATTTTGTATGTTATTCAACCACTTCTGCACGAACCATTCAACCATTCCTTATATGTTTCCTCAACATGGTATATTCCACACACTGGTTAGTTTGTAGATTACATTGATTTTCTTCATTTCTTGAACAACTTGCCTCACATGCACAATTCATCAAAAGCTCCCTATAACCAAAACATTGACAGAAGTTTCATTTTCCCACACATAAGAAAATGCAGTACCGTACCCCAGTAACATGCACACTTACTGTCTTCTACCCACACATCTTTGACCCTCAAAACTATACCAATTTTAATATACAGACTTGCGTCTGATAAAAATTCAACAAATCACGACATTTTATAAGAAAACAAGGAAGTCTTTTTGGTGCTAGCAGTATGTGCTACAGGATGTTGTTAGAGAGTGGACCAATAGTGGTATCTTTGGAGAGGCACTCTACATGTACCATATGTACATAATAAGTGCTCTCCTGGGGCTCCAAGCTTCTGCCTAACCTAGAATTAGTCCCAACTTAATGCACATCATTACAAAGATACGGTTAAGGGCAAACAAAATATCAAGTAGATCCTGTATGCAAAGTTAAGTCTCAAAGTTTATTCATTAACTGTCGTGAAGGAGATCATTGAGTCAATTGGAATACATCTAATTTTCAGACTGTAGCTAGGGTGTCCAGGGTCCATTCACACAAAAAAAGTCAAGTGCGGTGTGCTCACTATTTTATGCTAATCAAGGAGGATGTTGACTCAATTTTATATGAAATTAAAGATTTGATTTCAATTATACAACATATTGTAGCCTGCTTAGGTGTGAAGTAGAGATGTAAAGTGAGCCAACTTTTTTAGTTTTCTTTACTGACCTTTTAAAAGTGGAATTTTAAACTAGCCGCTTCAACAACTTATGTAATTGAACCAACAAATCAGTATAAGTATCCAAAACCAAACTAGAGATTTTGTCAAATTTACTTGGAGAGTTTAACTGCATTTGATTATTGGAGGGCACATGTTATATTTTTCATCCACTACCATTTCTCAGATTTGAACATTAGTTATGTTCAGACGGAGCGTAATCATCGATGATAACCTAACATCAATAATAAAATTTTAATCTGTTAACTTTGACTGGTATCCACACTGGTTTTATCATCGACAATTTGAAAAGTTGATCAACAAGTATATTGCCGACTTGTAGATAAGAACTGGAAGTATAGTGCGCTACTACCGGTGACCCGCTGCAGAGCCCCAAAACACCCCGCAAAACAAATCATGGTGAATGGTAGGCGTAAACTAGTAAAAGGAACTTCTACCGTGATGAACATTTTTAAATGGGTGTACTCGCATCCATAATGAAAATGTATGCATTTGTTTTGCTCGTATATTTAGGTTGCATTGCGAACTAGCGTAAACTTGAGCAACACAGGCACGGCCCTTCAAAGCTGTTCGAAAGCAAGCTAGAGCAGACCTTTATCTCATATGCTGGTGCTCCTAAACCCACAATCAAGAGCGTTATTAACAGCACCCCTTGGTTTTCTACATATTTAACATTTTTTGTGCATGTAAAGCGTTTTAAAAAATCCTGTTTGAATACATAATTGGTGGTAAGTCGCGCCAGAAAACATCAGCAAAATCGCCATTTTGATGACTTCATGACTTGTCAATCACTGTCTGTCAAATATTCATAATAAACAATGTTCTCAAGAAATTCAACCACTTCCATCGCGCTTTCTATCGACTTTCGTTGCTATTGCCGAGTATAGCGATTGGCTAAAAAATAAATTAGCTACCTTGATTGTAATTTTTAACCAATTGGGATGATAACTGCTGTTGGTCTATTTGGCCCATAATGCATCGTCTTACTTGCACAAAATGGCAGCCACATTAGTGGCAAGAGCCGATGGAAAAGGGATAGGGAATCAGGTGCAATATTTTCCAACCTTCCTCAAGTGGGATGCTGTAGCTTGCTATAGACTAATGAAAAGGTCAGGTCACTATAATGTATGTCAGTGCACGAGTATTATTATAAAATGTAATTTTTTTTAACTGCCAGTCTGAGTGTACTAACACACATGTAGAGTCCATCGCTATGATAAATAAAATGGAGACTGGGTCGCGACCCACCTACGTCATGGCGGGGTCACCCTAAACTTCGAGCTTGTTGATAAACCTGTCCACATGGCCGTTAACTATGACGATCAACAGGGGGTAGCGCGCTAACCACGTCTAAACCATAAGAAATCTTATGGTCTTAAACTTTGAGTAAACTTAAAGTTGATTAAACTTCGAAAATTAAAACTACGATGTAAACTTTAAGTTTACAGCCCTCGTCTGAACACGCCTTATTGCCTTAATTTTAAGTGTAACATTGCATAGTGTTTGCTTACAGGTCTAGTTATCAAATTACCAAAAGTAGAGATAGGCTGGTATTCTGAAATGGAGTCTTAGCTTTAAACCTGTTTAAACCAGGGTTAGTCCTACACAAGTGGACCCTTTTTCTTTCAACATAACTCTGAAAGTTGAAAATAATGGGTGAGAAAATTCATCATGGATGGGCTGGAATGGTCCATCCATGAGGAATTTTCTCACCTGTTACAGCAAACCTTTAGAGTATGTTGAAAGGAAAAAAGTCCACTCATGCAGGACTAACCTTGGTTTAAAGTTAGACTCCCTTTCAGAATATGGCCTGGTTTCACGAGTGAGATGTGCTCTCTCAATTCACACTTAGCCTACTCCCATGAACCAAGACAAAACAAGTCACTGATAGAGGTTACAACAGAATAAACCACATTATGAATTCAATTAAAATCATCTCAAATTTTAAGCAGAGTATAAATTAAAGGTGTGCTATGAGATTGTCAATCTCACCCCCACCACTCAACTCATCAAACTGGAGATGTTGGTAATAACACTTTTTAAACTCACATCTGTAATATTTTGGTAGAATTCTATTTCATTATGATGAAATGAGCAAGAAAATGGTTTATGGTCATCGGCAATAAGTTTTTACACTAGTGCATGAGCCATTATGGTAGCTACAATTATTGTTCACATAAAAAGGCTTGATAGATTAGACTAAAAAAATTATTGGAATTAAGCCTCATGTGACAGTTTTTATATGAAATAGAAGAACTCTAGATTTCCTGTAATGATATCATACACCTTTAAAATATAAATTACATCAAATTGCTCTAAGGACTGTCAGGACTATTCAAACATATTTCTTCCTCTTGAGCAAAAATCCTGCAATTATTGCTTCATTTTCCATCATCTTAGTTCTTTCTATATCAAATGTGTAACCCACATCCCTTTCTGTGAGAAATGCCTGTCTGTTCAACTATCTTGTGCAGACCTGTGGACCACTGTGACAGAATTGTCTATTCAAATGTAACTTCAGAAGTGAGCTTTGTTGTGGGCCATCTTTCAAATCAGGGAGAACAAATGATCAAATCACTCAAATGCCACTTCCAAAATCTTTGCACTTAAGTAGGCAAATCAGGCTGTGTTGCTGTCAAAGCTGATGGTAAACTAATCATGGGGCAGCAAAGTGCTAATCTAACTCTCATTGGATGAATAATGTTTGAATTTGATTTCAAATATTGAGAGATATATAATTCCGATGGCAACCATTGAATATCTCAATCCCATTTTAGCCCCTGACAAGATTAGTTTGGGGATCTGTGTGATTCAGCTGAGCGGACGGTGCATCCCCAGACATAATGAGTATTCTGCGTGCCTATTTGTCTGTGATATATTGATGGATTCTACTATCTATCTGTCTCTTCTCTCGCTCCCTCTCCCTTCTTCTCTCTGCCATTGCTATACAGATGGTACCACTAGGCAAATATTTACCTCAATTTTTTGCCCCACTCTTCCTATTTTCTGCCAGCCTGGGCAATTGGCAGAGAGGCGTGTAATTATCCTGCCGTCTATGCATCTCTGTTTGTGGATTGTGGCGGCAGTTGGTGGGCTAATCAAGCTGGGCTTTATTAAGTACTAGACTTACTCTCTCTAGCCTCAATCTCTGAGGCACAGTTCAATATAAATGTGCTGTAATTTTGAACCATTAGCTTCTGGGTATGAGTAAAATATCCAGAATCACAATAGGTCATATATGAATTTAGTAGAATGCTTAAGAAATAAGTGGAGTGTGTCTTGGGACATGAGAATTATAATCCAGCATGTATTGATGTAGTACAGCTGAGGTTCTCTTCACTGTCTATCTGTGTAGATATGTCCTAGATTCTGTGTGTGCATTTTGGTCATACAGTGCAATATTATTTTAGGGTTTATTTTGAAAATGACATCTGCAGCTACTAACAAATCCAATTAATTGGGTTATTCCAATATACCTGTAGCTGGGTTGTGAAGATACTCTGTCAATTTATCAGACATTGTCTGTTAAAATTAACAGGTATCGCTCTCCTAAAAGCTGCCTGTGTCAAATTAAGGGAGTATTCAAGGGGAGAGATTAAGAACATTTACCACTGCAAAGTACATCAAAAATGATCTTCCAAGAGGAGTTACAAATCATTCCTACAATGCAATTAAGGAGAGCTACAGGGAGTGATCACTCTCGCTCCCCTTAAAAGACGATGTCAGATTTATGTATTCTCATATCCAGAGTGCATCTGAATGACCTGCATGCCTATCAGTACTGAGAAACTTAAAGGAGGATGGCCCAATTCTGGTAAAATCCAGGGTTCTGGGGACGAGGATATTAGTGACCAGGCCATGGTCCCTAAAGCATTATATTGGGGTACCAGGAATGACACTCAGAAAACTATGTGAATTTGTGTGTGTGTGTTTGTGTGTACCTGTATTTGTGTGTTGGATATCTGTGTGTATCTGTGTCCATCTGTCTGTCTGTATGTCGGCCTGTCTGTCTATCTATCTGCCTTTGTGTGTATCCATTGTCTTCACTACACCACCCCATCTAGAGCTTGGGTTGGAGAGAAAGATTGAGCTTATATTGAATACATAAATGGGTAAATTGTGGTGCATGTGTCTCATATTCATATATTAATGGAAAAATAGAATTTACATTTAGTTCAGCTTGATCCATTGGAGGTCGGTGGAAAGTGCGCAAACAAACTAAGAAGAGGAAAGGTGATTTTCTGCTTTAATCTTACCATGTGCTGCATGAAATCAAGAGTTTTCAATAAATAATGAAAAAAGAAAAATATTTTTAAGGTTTATTGGACAAAGTTTTTGATTCTCCATTTCCCCTTTTTGGTTGTTTTTTTCAAGTGTCCACAATACCCTCAATATTTATGATGTGTACAAACTTCTGGATGCAGATTTAATATGTGACTGTTTCCTTCTTTGTTGTTGTTATATTACAGTGCAAAAAGCGTATATAGAAATCCTTGACGTTCGAAGGCGTAATGAAGATTAGCAGTGAAGGAATAATGAAAATCATTGTCGGGAAGTTATTTTCTCTTTGTTTTCATTCCAATTTTAAGCTAAACTAGTGTTGACACATTTTCTGGAGCAATAGGCAAGTCCTTTTCCCCCAGAGTGTGTTCACACAGGCTTTTAGTTGAATAATCGTTCGCCTATCCTTATTGTCAAAAGCTGTTCAACTTCCAATAATATTCAAGATTACAACTAACTCTACACTCCCACATCTAAATCTGGTAAACGGTTTACATAATGGGGGAAAATTGACATCCAGAGCTTAAGTTGACCTTGCTATGTTTAGTCATTTTAAAGTTCTATATCCTGGTTTTTGTAAGGGAGCAACTAGACCAAAATACTCACAAGCACCCTTGTTGCAAAAACCCTGCCAGATACAGTGATGGCCCTCTTTAATGATGTTCAAGTGTGCCCCCAAATGCAGGGCTTCGCGCCTCATAGGACACTTGCGTCCGAGCGAGGGAGAAAAGCCTCGGAGATGGAACGATGTCTGAGGAAGATGACTCAAAGCGCGCTTGCCACATTGAAGATCATTGGTTGAGATGAGTGGGTCGTCAATGACGACTTATCAACTCAACGCACCTAATTAACATTCAGAGTAAACGGGAGCATTCTGTCCAAGTGAATGCCTTCAACGTAAACATATTTTTGAGTTGTTGTCCGACAACTTTTTGATTTGTAATTGTATCACAAATGGTAGTTGGGTCTTTATTACTATACAACCTGGGGAATAGTTTTTGTTTAAAGGGGAATTGACACTGCTTGTGTTGCCCATCCTGGGATGAGAATAGAGAAGTCAAAGCCAGTCTCAATAAGGTTCTTGGTCCTGTTTTGAGGCTGTCAATGTATCCGGTACTGCATATATTTGCCCAAGTAAGAAAAGCAAGGAATTTGGAGGGAAGCGCATAAATAATTTACAAGGGTAGTGTCTAAACTCTTGCAATTTTGTTTGCTCAATTCAAAGTAGAGGTGTTGGTTTTTATTGACACATCTTTGATGAAATTGTATATGTTTTTTCTATGGGTACAGGACAGCAGTATGGAAAGAAAATTGTTCTCCCAGCCAAATTCTCAGCTGAAACAATTTCCTAAAATAACATTTAGTAAGAAGAAATTCACTTGTAGAAGTGGTATCATTTTGTACCAGAGTACTAAAGGAGAAGGGCACACTGCAATTTGTTGTTACATGTTATAGACCACATCTTTGACGTGTCAATGAATGAATTTTTTCGAATTAGATGATTTAATTTAATTAGTTGTTAGAAAGTATGCACAGCGAGGTGCGTAGCTATGTGACACAGTAGAACGAGGGCCAATGATTTAGGCCAAGCACTGGCAGGTGACACGGATGAGTAGACAGCTCTATTACAAGAAAGTGGAAGACATATGATGGTATGGGCTTTCCTTGTCAAAACATGGAGCAGATTATGATGAGGGTGGGGGCATATCTGGGGAGAAGACCAAGGCAAACTTGTCACCTGGCAGAGCAAATCATGGCCAAAACATTAACTTCCAAAGCAAATATTTAAAATTTCACAGCCAAATTCTTCACAGGAGTCCATGTGAAGTTGCTACAGAGTACCTGCTGGCATAGGTATTGCATTGCTGGCCACAAAAGTGAAGCACCTGCAGTACCTTGACCACAAGGATTGTCATAGGTACCTACCTGTAAAGACACTCCCATGTAAAAGAGTTCAATTAAATTTTATTTCTACAAATATACAAAAACTACCGGATGAAACATATTAGATAAATATTTTTGGGGGGGCGTAAAAGGGGAAACTACCGATAGACCACCCCGTAGGTCCTTATTTATGCGTTAGCCCCTTGTTAACTAAGTTACAAAAATACGTATAGGAAAAGTTTGATCAATCATATATAATAAATACTGTATGCATCAAATAGGGCAGATATTGCACTACATAATAATAATAATAATAGCAGAGATTTATATAGCGCCTTATGGTATTGGCCTCTAAGCGCTTTCACAAATGGCCGCTGATCACTGTGGCCCAACCATACCATAAACCATTTAGCATCATTTCAAGGGATGCAGCAGATCGAGATCAGCGCTTTCCCCTATCAGCAGACATACATCGAGATAACCATCGCAGCCGGGACCAGCTCCCCAAATATCGCATGGGTAAATCAAGACAACCAAGCGGTTAATTTCTTGTCCAGGGAAATTACAAGATAGCTGAATCTCACAGGGCTCGAACGCACGCCTATACGCATTTATGAGCATACGCATGGATGTACATGCCCCGCACCCGCCACACATCACGAACTATAATTTATCAATCCTTATAAAGGCAACAGTCTATGGGGCGGTGCGAGGTATAATGCAACCATGCCCGATTAAGAATTGATCTCAATGTGGTATTTCGGTGATTTTTATCTTGTATTTTACTTTTTGAGTCACTCTAAGTCATATGTTTTTTTACACAATAAGTCATATATAGGGGTTTTGGTGATGCTCAAGGCCAATATCACAACTGTTATTAAGCTTGAAAACCTCATGAGAAAGAGTTAAAAACGTGGCAGTTTGGCACCTTCTATAGGCCAAGTGTTTTACCCCCTACAAGGCCTCTATATTTGAGTAATAAATTTCTTGCCAAGTTACTAGGTACGAACGCCCCTTCTCCGCCAAAACAGCGCACCATAGGACTTGTACATAGACGCATTCACCACTGCAACAAGCAACGCGTTCATCTACGCCAGGGCCAAAAATTAAAGTTACTCTCACTATAGTAGGGAAGTACTTGTGAAGGTGTTTGCAGTCTCCTGTTACCTTCAGTTACCCCTAGCACAACTTCAGAGTCCACTATAATGATGGGGGCAAAGCTCAAGAAAATGTACTGCTGAACTCTCGCCTGTGTGTGTAAACATGCACTTTTTGTGTATGTATGCTTTTTAAGTTTGGAAGTTGTGGTCCTCTGCATAAATATGCATCAAAAGAATATAGCTTGGTTGGAGTACAGCTTAGAGTACGCATGGAGTAGCTTAATTAGCAATTATACTGCAAGTGAGAATCCGCCTTTTAAGCTGACCCTTAGTCACATGATGTATGAACTTCCGGGGGGGTAGGACATGCCAACCTAACAGCAACATCAATTCAAAACGGCATCGAACTTCCCTTCCCCGGGTGCTAGTCTTTTCCAAGACTTAACGGGGGGAGGGCGCTCTTAAAACGCATACGAAGGTTACACCAGACTTGACTAAATACTAGCCTGGTCACGAAGATTTAAATCTAAATGACCGTTATTGGACAATTACACACCACACACTATTTTGCCGTGGGGTTAATCCACTAACCCCACGGATTTTGAAGTCAATAATTTTTTTCCTTCTTAATTTATCATGATATTATAACGATCTTTGAACAAAGGTTTAAGAGATGATTTTTTAAGGTCACTGGGCCGAGATTGCCATAGTTAATGCACGTATCAGTTCCCCAAATTACCGGTTGGAAATCCCCAATGCCAAATCGCGCAGATCGTGTCCGACCCCCCTGTATTACTTGTTGCTATATTACTATATGAGTAAGCTGCTGACAACTAAGTTACCATTTCCAGTGGCTTGTGTATTTCACAAGTGCTTAGCTGTAAGGCCAATATCATATGCATATAGGTACATTTAGAGCAGACAAGAGTATACATGGGAGAAGCTCAGCACTCGTTACATGGAAGTAGGGAAACTTGGCTGTGTTATCAACTTCATTTACGAGAATGGGGTTTGGGCCAGGAAGAACCAACATGATCTTTTTTGAGTAGACATAATCATGGTTGCCCATTGTTGATGTATGTAGAATTGTACCCTTCCAAATACTCTATAGTGCTTATTCCATAAATGGAATAAGGCACACAATATACTCTACGTGTTTTATTCCATTAACAGAATGAAACACACAATATAGCCTATTTGTGAGGGGGGGGGGATATATCAATTATGCCGTCTTTTTGCTTAAGATGGCAAGCAAAAATACACATTTACCAAAAAAATAAAAATTCAGTCACGGACATTATTTAGTAAGGGGAATAACCATAAAGTTTTCATCTTGTCGATGGCCTTCACCCCAAAACCCCCATCTGTAAAGTTTTTGCGCTGATTTTCAACCCGTTTTCATGTGGAGAGCAAAAACATGATTTTGTGAAATCAGGTTTCTTTTCGCCCTAATATTTCACCTGGTAAATAGAAAAATACTAGCTTCTTCTGATAACCCGAACAATTTGACTCACTTCCGATAAAATCTTCTGGGGTTCGGGAACAAGGCTAAGTGACAGAACCATGGCCTTTAAGTTCCATGTAGGTATAATACAATAGTCCAGAATTACTGGATGTTAAAACAACATGGTAGTCAAAATCTTAAATCTTTAAACTTCCCTAATCAACTGGAATAGGCTATAATGCACTAAATTCACTATCTCATCAAAGTAATCTAGTCAATTGCCTTTATAACAAGTTTGTCCACCCCCTAGCCTTATACAGTCTTGAATGTATTGCACATTATAACATATTGAACTAAGTACTGTGGAAAGACCCTCTGCAGTGTATAAGTGGCAACAGTTTCTCACAGGACGAATTCAGAAGTCATTAAAAAAGCATGATACATAACAAGCCAGTTAAGTGGTAAATCTCATCTCCCCCGAGATGACCATATTTTAATGCATCATCGTTTCTGTGGAGTGTGTCTTCTCCCCTACTCGCTTAAGCTTACCAACCGAGAGATGATTAGAATACACTCAATTATTTCTGCTGAGTATCTTTGGCGTAGCTGGCAACCGATTGCTTAATTGTCCCACCCTGGTAATGTTGACATCTTAGCTACATGTTCTTTTGCTATCTTAGCCCCTTATACTGCCTTGTAGCTACATCCTTGGATCTTACAAAAAATCTTCCAAAAAGCTGAGGCATGTCTTTAGTTTTTTTCTTGGTCTTTTCACCATGTACTTTTTTAGTACAGGACAAAGATCATGTTTGTGTATGTCCATCATGGCACCCTTGGTGTATTGTTAATGGTCTAGGATCTAATCGGCGAAATAACTGCCGTGGACCATCTCCAAGTCTTGTAATTCAAAATGGTTACGATTACAAGCACAGTCGTCGCAGAGATTCTGTTAATGACAGATCTCAGGAATCATAATAAACCGCTATTACCTAACCCATCAATTGTATATGCCCTACGCTTCATAGAGGCCTAATGGAAAATCATTATTTGTCAGTGTTTGCTGGCTGTGTTTGCATAAATATTGCTATAAATATTATTTAATTTCAAGACTCAGCAATGTTTCATGAAGCTAGCAAAATTGGTGTACTTGCTGATCTGTATCACACATCATATCATATTAAATATTTGTTTAAGCACTTTTATTTTTTTATTTACTTTAGGGTTAAGACAACACATGCCAATATGGCTGCTTTTAAGTGGCTTCGTTCATCACTCAAGCCTGCAATCAATTCACCTCATGCTCTAATGACAAAACCTAAGAAGCTCATTTAAGAACAGTTAAGAAATCAAGATATGGATAGATAGATTGGGTATTTAGCAATACTTCCTTTCCAGTCCCAGAACAACTCTTTTCCTTTTTTATAACCTCATCAATGCCTGGTTTAGACCATGTGAGGCTGGTATATGATTATTTTGGTTGAATTTCTTGAATCTAGGGATAACGATGTCCCCACAGACCCAAGTGCACTGCCTGGCTCTGGTCTCTGCACTTCGTTTTACTCTTTTCTCTTACGACAGGCTATCCAGGGTGATAAAACCTGCCATTTTGTGGGGTCAAACTTTTTCCGCAACGTTTTTATGTTCCTAAACTCATACCTTTCAAATAAGCTTGGGGGACACACCCTAAATTTTTCCCAAGGAACCAGTGTCGCCAAATTACAAATTAGTCACCAAAATTACATTAATTACATAATATGTATGTTGCAAATGTCATTTTCTTCAGAGTTTTCCGGTGGTTCTGATATCTTTGACCTATGTACTTAAAATCCTGCTGAACTATCACTTATTTGATCTCAAATCCAAGATGGCGGCCGAAATCAAATTAGTGATAAATTCTTAATTTGAACATATTGCCTATTAGGTCCCCTTTTATATACTTTTTTTCTTGGCTGGATGTGTTTTCTGAACTACTACTCTATTTGCTGACTTACAGGCTCCTAATATTTAGTCTCAAATCGAAGATGGCACCAAATGGGTACCCACAAGGATTGTCATAGGTACCTACCTGTAAAGACACTCCATGTAAAGAGTTCAATCATTTATTCATCAATATCAAAAAAATCCAGGATGAACATATATATTAAACATATGCTAGGACTACCGAGAGACAACCCCGGAGGGCCTATTTACGTCGGTATCCCGTTTAACTAAGTTCAAAATACGTATAGGAAAAGTTTGATCAATCATATATAATAAATACTGTATGCATCAAATAGGGCAGCTATTGCACTACATAGAATAATAATAATAGCAGAAGATTTATATAAGCGCTTATGTCATTGGCCTCTAAGCGCTTTTCACAAATGCCGCTGATCACTGTGGCCAAACCATATGCCGATCTAACCATTTAGCATCATTTTTCAAGGGATACAGCAGATCGTATCAGCGCTATCCCTTATCAGCAAACATAATCGAGATAACCATCGCACCGGGACCAGCTCCCCAAATTTCGCATGGGTAAATCAAGACCCAAGCGGTTATTTCTTGTCCAGGGAACTTCAAATCGCTGAATCTACACATGGCTCGAACACGCACGCCTATACGCATCGCCTAGCATACGCATTGATTTACATCCCCCCCCCCCTCACCGCGCCACACATCACGACTATAATTTATCAATCCTTATAAAGGCAACAGTCTATGGGGCGGTGCGAGGTATAATGCAACCATGCCCGATTAAGAATTGATCTCAATGTGGTATTTCGGTGATTTTTATCTTGTATTTTACTTTTTGAGTCACTCTAAGTCATATGTTTTTTTACACAATAAGTCATATATAGGGGTTTTTGGTGATGCTCAAGGCCAATATCACAACTGTTATTAAGCTTGAAAACCTCATGAGAAAGAGTTAAAAACGTGGCAGTTTGGCACCTTCTATAGGCCAAGTGTTTTACCCCCTACAAGGCCTCTATATTTGAGTAATAAATTTCTTGCCAAGTTACTAGGTACGAACGCCCCTTCTCCGCCAAAACAGCGCACCATAGGACTTGTACATAGACGCATTCACCACTGCAACAAGCAACGCGTTCATCTACGCCAGGGCCAAAAATTAAAGTTACTCTCACTATAGTAGGGAAGTACTTGTGAAGGTGTTTGCAGTCTCCTGTTACCTTCAGTTACCCCTAGCACAACTTCAGAGTCCACTATAATGATGGGGGCAAAGCTCAAGAAAATGTACTGCTGAACTCTCGCCTGTGTGTGTAAACATGCACTTTTTGTGTATGTATGCTTTTTAAGTTTGGAAGTTGTGGTCCTCTGCATAAATATGCATCAAAAGAATATAGCTTGGTTGGAGTACAGCTTAGAGTACGCATGGAGTAGCTTAATTAGCAATTATACTGCAAGTGAGAATCCGCCTTTTAAGCTGACCCTTAGTCACATGATGTATGAACTTCCGGGGGGGTAGGACATGCCAACCTAACAGCAACATCAATTCAAAACGGCATCGAACTTCCCTTCCCCGGGTGCTAGTCTTTTCCAAGACTTAACGGGGGGAGGGCGCTCTTAAAACGCATACGAAGGTTACACCAGACTTGACTAAATACTAGCCTGGTCACGAAGATTTAAATCTAAATGACCGTTATTGGACAATTACACACCACACACTATTTTGCCGTGGGGTTAATCCACTAACCCCACGGATTTTGAAGTCAATAATTTTTTTCCTTCTTAATTTATCATGATATTATAACGATCTTTGAACAAAGGTTTAAGAGATGATTTTTTAAGGTCACTGGGCCGAGATTGCCATAGTTAATGCACGTATCAGTTCCCCAAATTACCGGTTGGAAATCCCCAATGCCAAATCGCGCAGATCGTGTCCGACCCCCCTGTATTACTTGTTGCTATATTACTATATGAGTAAGCTGCTGACAACTAAGTTACCATTTCCAGTGGCTTGTGTATTTCACAAGTGCTTAGCTGTAAGGCCAATATCATATGCATATAGGTACATTTAGAGCAGACAAGAGTATACATGGGAGAAGCTCAGCACTCGTTACATGGAAGTAGGGAAACTTGGCTGTGTTATCAACTTCATTTACGAGAATGGGGTTTGGGCCAGGAAGAACCAACATGATCTTTTTTGAGTAGACATAATCATGGTTGCCCATTGTTGATGTATGTAGAATTGTACCCTTCCAAATACTCTATAGTGCTTATTCCATAAATGGAATAAGGCACACAATATACTCTACGTGTTTTATTCCATTAACAGAATGAAACACACAATATAGCCTATTTGTGAGGGGGGGGGGATATATCAATTATGCCGTCTTTTTGCTTAAGATGGCAAGCAAAAATACACATTTACCAAAAAAATAAAAATTCAGTCACGGACATTATTTAGTAAGGGGAATAACCATAAAGTTTTCATCTTGTCGATGGCCTTCACCCCAAAACCCCCATCTGTAAAGTTTTTGCGCTGATTTTCAACCCGTTTTCATGTGGAGAGCAAAAACATGATTTTGTGAAATCAGGTTTCTTTTCGCCCTAATATTTCACCTGGTAAATAGAAAAATACTAGCTTCTTCTGATAACCCGAACAATTTGACTCACTTCCGATAAAATCTTCTGGGGTTCGGGAACAAGGCTAAGTGACAGAACCATGGCCTTTAAGTTCCATGTAGGTATAATACAATAGTCCAGAATTACTGGATGTTAAAACAACATGGTAGTCAAAATCTTAAATCTTTAAACTTCCCTAATCAACTGGAATAGGCTATAATGCACTAAATTCACTATCTCATCAAAGTAATCTAGTCAATTGCCTTTATAACAAGTTTGTCCACCCCCTAGCCTTATACAGTCTTGAATGTATTGCACATTATAACATATTGAACTAAGTACTGTGGAAAGACCCTCTGCAGTGTATAAGTGGCAACAGTTTCTCACAGGACGAATTCAGAAGTCATTAAAAAAGCATGATACATAACAAGCCAGTTAAGTGGTAAATCTCATCTCCCCCGAGATGACCATATTTTAATGCATCATCGTTTCTGTGGAGTGTGTCTTCTCCCCTACTCGCTTAAGCTTACCAACCGAGAGATGATTAGAATACACTCAATTATTTCTGCTGAGTATCTTTGGCGTAGCTGGCAACCGATTGCTTAATTGTCCCACCCTGGTAATGTTGACATCTTAGCTACATGTTCTTTTGCTATCTTAGCCCCTTATACTGCCTTGTAGCTACATCCTTGGATCTTACAAAAATCTTCCAAAAAGCTGAGGCATGTCTTTAGTTTTTTTCTTGGTCTTTTCACCATGTACTTTTTTAGTACAGGACAAAGATCATGTTTGTGTATGTCCATCATGGCACCCTTGGTGTATTGTTAATGGTCTAGGATCTAATCGGCGAAATAACTGCCGTGGACCATCTCCAAGTCTTGTAATTCAAAATGGTTACGATTACAAGCACAGTCGTCGCAGAGATTCTGTTAATGACAGATCTCAGGAATCATAATAAACCGCTATTACCTAACCCATCAATTGTATATGCCCTACGCTTCATAGAGGCCTAATGGAAAATCATTATTTGTCAGTGTTTGCTGGCTGTGTTTGCATAAATATTGCTATAAATATTATTTAATTTCAAGACTCAGCAATGTTTCATGAAGCTAGCAAAATTGGTGTACTTGCTGATCTGTATCACACATCATATCATATTAAATATTTGTTTAAGCACTTTTATTTTTTTATTTACTTTAGGGTTAAGACAACACATGCCAATATGGCTGCTTTTGGAAGTTCTTCGTTCATCAACTCAAAGGCCTGCATCACTTCACTCATTCTTCCTGACAAAACCCTATGCAGCTATTTAAGACAATAAGAATCAAGATATGGAAGAGAGATTGGTTAATTTTAGCAATATCTTCCTTCCAGTCCATTGACCCTCTTTCTTTTTCCTTTTTTTAACGCAATCAAATGCCTGGTTTGAGTACCAGTTGAGGCTGGTATATATTATTTTGTTTGAATACTTCTTGATCTGGGATAACTGTCCCAGACCCAAGTGCACTTGGCCGGCTCGGTCTCTTCCTTTGTTGTAACTCCTTTTCTCTGGGTCCATTGGTTTGCTTTCTTTCTATATGGTTGTGGGAATACAAAGGGGATAAAGAGGAATGTCTTTTTACTATTTTTTTTAACCATCACTGTTAAAGTGGTACGTGAGATGTCCAACTTGGGTAGTGCCTCCAGTGGTGATGGGTTGAGCATGGTTTGAGTTGAATTGAGGGTGGAATGTATTGATAAGAGAAGAGGGTAATATAAGGAGGCAATGATTCAAATAGTCTCTTTGATTTTTTGGTAGGTGCCACATAAATAAACTGCTTAAATTTCTGTGCACACAAGGCCCAAAAAACAACCCACCAGGATTGGATTTTGTGTGGTGCATATTTTCTCAAATGTGGGCTTTTAGTAGAGAGTAAGTAGATGTTTACCATCTTAAAGTGGCCTTTAATATTATATTCAAGAAAGGATGACCTTTTGGTTATTTTTTTTTTTTTGGTACATTTCAACATTATGCTGACAAGTGACATTTTGGTAACTTAAAGACACTATCAGTGATTTACCCAAATAGTCATAATATTTTGAAAATTTGCAGAAATGGCTTAAAAGTGAAGATAAGTCTGTAGAATTTCCTTAAGTTATTTTTCCCAACTGAAAATTATTGATAAAAGGAGAAAAGACAGTTTGGGTCATTCCATGCCAAATCAAGTACACCATCACCTCATGGTTTCTTTCTTTTTGGTGTATGAAAGATATTCATGAGAAACTAAAATCCTGAAAATTGAGCTCTGTACCTCTTTCCTTTTTCACGCTACAGCAATTTTAAATTGAGGGGGTCACCCGACTCAAAAACATGTACCACCCCGGTGTGAAATTCAATATTCAGAGTGCAACAGTAAAGAACACAACCCCTCAATCCTTCAACTTGGCATCAGGAACCTTTTGGCAGATTGAAAATCTGTGATCAGCAAAAATTCACCTTTTTTTTTTTAAAATGAATGTTTCCCAATTACGTTTTGGCTCAAACCCACTCGGACCATACTTTGGGGGGCCCATAAGGTCCAAAGTAAAAGTGATATAACTTTCCAAATTTGGGCTGGTGAAAGTTTATCTTGAATACTACCCTTGTGTACAATTTATACTTATCTCAGCTTTATTGGAAGAGATATAGCGGTCGCAAAAACAAAAAGTCCAAATTAACCTGACTGACCCCCCCCCTAAAAATCAATGTCAAAGACATGCTATTCTGCACCAATTCTTGCTTGAAATTTGGTTAAGAGGGGCCCTGCTGAAGTTGTGGTGCAAAGTTCAACATGGGTGTCTAACTGCCATTGTTAGGTAACAGCTTCAAATAATCTAAACTTTCAACTGATATATACAAGTTCCCATTGAAATGTACCCGAAATTCTGAACTTTGCAACCTGGGTATGCAAGTGCCTTTTTAAGACTTTGAATCCCTAGTTTAAACCTTTTAAACTCTGACAATGAAATTGAAATCAATATTATCCACCTTATTACAACTGATCTAGTTGGACCAATTTTCAGCTTGGTGTCTTGTTGGTAGTAAATTTTATAAATACTTTAAATTTTCTAGAATTGATATCGTAAACAGTGGACTGTGAATTTAATACCCAGTTTTGGCAAAGTTCAGGTTTCCTGTGTGTTTCAATTGGAATTCTTTCAAAACTGAATTACATGAAGTAGGGCTTTTTGAAGACCAGTTATTTATAGAAGACACTTAGACACCACAATGAAACTTTGCCAAGATATTAAGCAAGGACCCCCCCCCAACATATTTCAAGCAGAATTTGGTGCAGAATGTCTGACATTGGTTTTTAGGGGGGGCCAAGTCAAGGTCAAATTGGAATTTTTACTTTTTGCGACTCCTATATCTCCTCCAACGAAGCTGATATAAGTATAAGATTGTACACAAGGGTAGTATTTAAGATTAGCTATCTCCAGCCCAAATTTGGAAGTTATATCACTTTTACTTCTTGACTTATGGGCCCCCAAAGTATGGTCCGAGTGGTTTTTGAGCCATTTTCTACCCCCTGTTATTTTAAATTGGGGTAAGATGCATTTTTTCTGTTCACATATTTGCAATCTGCAGCAAAAGGTTATTCAGAATGCCAAGTTTGAAGGATCTGAGGGGTGTAGTTCTTTACTTATGGCCCTTTGAATATTGAATTTCACACCGGTACATGTTTTTGAGGTGACCCCCCTCAAATTCAAAATTGCTGTAGCGTGAAAACGAAAAGCGGTACAGAGCTCAAATTTTCAGAATTTCAGTTTCTCATGAATATCTTTCAATATACCAAAAAAGAAAGAAATCCATGAGGTGATGGTGTACTCGATTTGTTGATTTGGCATGGAATGACCCTGTTCAAAGATATGAATCTGCATTCAATTTCGTGTAGTAATAAGTGTCCATTCGGACAGTAATGACTTAAATGTCCGATTTTGTTCTTATTAGGTAGCTTTTGGTCTTGTAGGGTACGTTAGGATACCTATCCTTATGCAAACATGCAAAAATCCGATTTTTTATGATTTTTTCAATTTTCCGATTTAGCCAATCACTGATAGTGCCTTTAATTAAGCCTGAATGCCCTTGGCTGTGGGCCGGCAATGGACTAGGACTGTAAAGATGCACTATGTGAGTCAACATACACAGTTCACCCGGAATCTTGGTACCCATCCAGATTTGGGACCTAAACCATACTCTTCACTTGGGGTTATTTGTGTATCACAAAAGTTTGGAAAACATCTGTCCAGATAGGGCAGCTGGCCCAGACAAACTGCCTGCATATGTGCTCAAAGAGCTTGCTGCTGAATTGTCTTGTGTTTGGACATTTCTCTTCCAACAGTCATTGAGCTGGAAGAGGTACCTTATGATTGGTCAAAAGGCTAGGTGTCTGCCATCTACAAGAAGGGAAATAAGAGAATCAGGAAATTACCGCCTGCATCGCTTATGTGATTTCTGTGTAAAATAATAGAGTGCATCATATTTAATCATATTGCTACCCATCTTTGACATCAATGACATATGCAACATTAGGTAACATGGATTTAGACTTGGTTTTCCTCTGAAACCCATCTTGTTTCTGCCATACATGATTGGGCATATAACCTTGAAACTCATGGTCATCCCGACTTCGCTTTGTTATATTTCTGCGTCACTCCTAAATGCACAATGCTAAAACTCATCAGTATGGTATTGATGGAAAGACAGCTGGGTACATCAGGCCATTCCTTTCAAGAAGAATTGATTCTTGATATTAAAGGTCAGAGTTCCATCTTTCAACCAGCTAAAGGTGTTCCACAGGACAGTTTGGTACCCTCACTTTTTCTTATGATTATAAATTATATCAGCTGATATAATATCTGTTTTTTTTTAAACAAATAGTGGTTCAAACTCATTCTACCACTAATTTTAATCTCAAAATGCATTAAAATCCCCTGAATTTCTGGACCAAAATTACCCCAGTCGGCTTCATTATCATTGATTTCAGGCATATCTAATGCCAAATTTGAAATGCTTCCAAGTACTTATTTTGGTTTTTCTAAATTAAATATGTTATATTTTTAGTTTTAAGAAAATTGAAATGTTTCCCTGGAATCACTTAAAGGTGCTTGTTCCGATTTATGTCTATTGTATTCTCTACTTGATATGAGAGGCTGGCACTTGCATACACTACCTACCAAGTAGCATGGGAAACAAACTTGTGGTTTTGAGTGTAGATTGTAGAAGCAATAATGCATATTGCAAAATCCTTTCATTACTGTGTTAATATTGATGTTAACCATTAAATGGCAGTTTTGTCTCTATCATGGAAATGAAATAAATTTGAGGCCTAAAATTTCTTCAGGACCTTGAGAAAAGTACATCCATTCCATTCATCTGATATTAAAAAAATTACACTATTCTGTGTAAATCGGGGGGGGGGGGCAACTAGAATATCCAGAGAACACACCTTTAAGGCTTTTAATTAGAAAACAAAAGACCATGGATTCAGCGATATACAAAATGGTAATCTTTGGTCTTTAGTCTAATCTATACAATATCATAACATATGCCTTGAAATCGCTCAATGCACTTTAAACCATAAATGTTCTTCAAAAATATTATTAATTGGCTATTAAAATGAAAGATATAATAGCCCCTATAACTAGAACCAATAAATTATATATGCCATATGGTGTCAGCATATTAGTGTTGGCAAACACGCAAAGTCTGTTTTTTCAAATCCATGGTCATATGGAGGGGTAAGGAGCAAATAATTTTGTTTGACAAGAGGTTTTTAATGTTTGATTTGAGTGGGTATTGATGGTTGCAACAAATCTATATAATTCCAGATGCTCTGAATACCATATTTTTTATGAATGTTCAGAGTAAGTTGTTCGCCCAAATCTATTTCAGGCCTATCAGCAATGGATAACTTCCTTGTGGTTATAGAAACATAGTTACATTAATGTTAAACATGCATTCATGATCTTTGCATGAATGATCACACTTATGGCAGGTTTGGCCTAGTAGGAAACTAACAAATCCTCCCATTTGCAATGTTAGAATTGCTCGTTTAGTTTATTAAATGCAATTTATTAATGACGGTGGTAATTGGGTCCCAGTATTAAACTCCTGTGTAAAAGTGGGGAGTACTATGGTCTCTTTTTGCCTCCCTGACAATTCCAGTGGATGAGAACCCCAAAAAAGAAACAACACCATTTTTTTAAAGCTTCTTCTCTAATATATTATGGCATGTCATTGTTCCCAGGGAAAGGTCAATGGAATGACCAGCAATGGCTCAATTCGCTGATGTAGAGCATGTTAGAATAAGACCGTTGCCAGGTCAACTGGCTCACGCTAACTTGGTTCGAGCCACTTACACATTGATCACCACAAAAATCCTATGGCATCTCCTAATTCGGAACAGGTGCACGAGCCAGGCCTTGAAACAGTAACTCAAGATACTGAGCTGCAAGTTGGGTGCTTTGTGCCACATAACATAACAACTTACAAGCGCTTAAAAAATGAAGAATGAAGAACACATTAACAATCATAGGAGAGTTGAAACAAGTAAATGATTTGACACAGAACTCTTGAAGCTATCAACACTCAGCGCACTACGAATTTGAGTGGGATTTGCAACTTTTGTTATAGATTGCAAATTCAAAGGGCTAATCCACATTCCACCCACCCTACCTAAACTTGAGTGACATCAATAAGAACACCTCTTTTTCCATTTTTTCTAGAGCTGTTGGTGTAAACCCTCTTTTTTTAGGTCCCCCCCCGATGTAATCGGAAAGACCTCATGCTAGCATGATTCGTGTGTGTGATCATGTATGTGGAATGTCCATGTATGTATGTCAAACCTTTTGGTATTACAAAATTTTGGTAAATATTGTCTGCTTTTCGGGCATTTGCAGTGATGGATCAAGTTCATTCTTGGCATGCTTATACATTGATGTAAGAAGTCATCTGTGGCATAACGATGAGGTCAGAGGTCATTCGGTGTCAATTAGGGTCATTATATTGCTCTGGCCACATAATCTTTGACCAATAATCGGACCACCTATTTAAGACCGCCTTCCTATTTTTAGTTTGGAATCCAAGAGTTTTAAGGATTAAAGTAGAAGTTTGTTAATAATGAAAAGATGGGCAAGTGGGACATGGAAATGAACTCCTTTGCAGTGGTTAGAAAATGAAACCTGTTATTAATTCACCTTTGCTACCATTTACAATAACATTATTCCTTGCAAAAAATTTCAACTTTTGATGACCTTCAAACATTCATTCACAACCTTCAGACCTTCTATGGGCTGTTTAAAGTCAAGATTTGAACATGGAGTGTGTACTTTAATAGCAATGTTAGCAAAAATTTACATCCTCTTTGAAAATCTCCATAAATCCATTATTATCTGAAGAAAGTGGAGAAAGGAAAAAAAATGCCTTTTGAAATTATGCCGTCCATTCATGTTATCAAACCCCCGTACAAGAATGCTAAACAATCAAGTCAGTGGAAAACTCAACATTGTTCTGTTTTTGCAGTCATTACCCTGACAAACACACAAAATATGCAAAATCTACAGATTTGTGTTCCTGCAAATATGAATGGAGATATTTTCTTGGAAAAACTCAATAACAGGCGCTAGGTCAGGGTTTTCCTTGTTTGAGTGGGGAATCCAACATTCAGGTAGTTGGGTAAATATGTACGCTGAGATATGACGATGGTGGTTAGTAGTTCCCAAAGGTCCATTGGCACAGAAATTACTGGTTGCAGGAAGAGAATGTTTATCAATCTGAAACAGGATCAAGATGTTAGCAATTTTTTTTTAAAGGGGGAAAAAAATTTGGTTTGACCTTAATTCACGGCCATGGTAAAAACAATCGAGTATTCGGCGGCTCTGTTTTGTGGTTTCCTCACTTTGAGGTTGGTTCATTCATTAACTCGATATCTATGGTACTTGAGTTTTTATCGTTTCAGGGCAAAATTGAAGGCCATCTTGGACTGTTGGTTAGAATAATAACCTAAATCAAGTGTGTGTGCATTATCCCCTTCAGTTTAGTCAACGGTAAGCCATGAAAGTTACAGCAAATACACATTTCTTACAGAAACTTGAGTGTTCTCCTCCAAACTGAATCACTAACTCCAGTCAATGGAAGTTAATGTTGGAGCTCAGATCAGGCAAGCTCTTTAGGTGTGTGTTTACTGAGTACACGGACAATAGGGAGGCTGTTTAGCTATCAGACCAGGGTGATAAAAAACTTGTTTGCTACGCTTTGCCGTTCTAGAACCGGGCCGTTTTGAAAAGACGACCAATCACTGATTAACAATGTACGTCACAGGTTCAACGATAAGACTTTGGTACCAACAATTTCCTGTGAGCAAAGCGATTGTCAAGCACCAGATATTCATTAAGAACTGAATTTGGGTAAATGTGTTGTGATTGATGACACACACATTTGTCAGATTACAAATTTTTTTGAGATGATTGTTTTGTCCTCATAATTCATCAATATGAACTGAATTTATCAAAAAACTGATGAGTATGTACGGGTTTAATTTGATTTGAAAATTGCATTTCTGCCATGATTTTTCCAAGTCTAGCACATCAGCTGATTAACTGCAGGTCCTCAGATTTCCATCTTAAATTTTTGACAAACCGACCAAGCCAGCCCTGAAGAATTTATTGATCACTCCTTTATTATTCAAAAGCACTTAGGACCGCGCCTGTTATTCATCCGACTCTTAATGAAAAAATAAATGCATTTGAGGGAGGTTGTAATTTTGCCTTCATTCTTCTAAAGCTTGGTCCAGCAACCTTGTTTGGTGTCCGGACGTGGTATCCATCACATGTATAGACGGTGTGTACGTGTGTGTGTGCATGCCTTGCAGTGTTTGCTGTCACCGGGGCAACGGCGTAGATAGCCGGGGCACCTGTGTTTGCGCTCGTGATCTGATATGAAATGGACATTAGCATAGTACTGTAGATTATTAACCAGTAGGATGCTTAACTTTAGTCTTTCTTTAAGACTTAGCTTTTCATCTTTGAAATTTGCCAAAAACTGACAAAATATCAAGGGATTTAACATGAATATTGGTTACAAGATGTGGGTAGTAATTTAAATGAGTACCTTTAGGCCTAGTCAAGATGCATTTCCTTTTCATTACCAACACCTGAAGACTGACTTTTATTTTCTTGATTCCAGCCTGAAGAAAAAAATAATCATACAAGAGATTTCTCTTAAGGTGAAATTGCCTTGTCCAAGTGCACAACACGTTGGCCGCAGCGGGACTCGAACCTACAACCTTCAGATTATGAGTCGGTCGTTGTATCCACTGGACCACACATGCCCTCGTGTCGTTTTCTTAAAGTCTGAGGAACTTAATTTTGGGCAAAATTAGAGGTTGTGGAACTGAAGAAATACAAATTATATTCCCAATTTTTTTTTTTTGGCAAAGGAGCTAAAATGTGAATGTTTTTGGAGAAACATGATCTTAAAACTATAGTACACAAGAACAGGGTGTCTAAAGAACTGGATAAAAGACATGAACTGGGGGTTCTGACTGCTGCAAATAAAATGGTGTCTATCACTAGTATCAGTTATACATTGGATAATGGGCATGTAGGCAAGGAGTTAACCAGTGGTCCCTTTCATACCACAGTCGCCATCCAATAGTCTAGCAGTCTCCCGGAACAAAAGCTAGTAATTATGATAGGAATAACCCTTTAAATTCTGGTAGATTCTGTATAGGTTATAATACTTAAAGGCACTATCAGTGATTTGTTAAAGCAGAAAATGGAAAAAATCATCAAAAATCAGATTTTTGCATGTTTTGTAACAGTTATAGGTGTCCTAACATGCCTACAAGTGATAGGCCCACAAGCAGCCTAATAAGGACAAAATCAGATATTTTAGTCATAACTGTCCGTACGGACACCTACTACTACATACCAATAATTGAGTGGAGATCCATATCTTTGAAAGTACTATTTTCTTAGTTTTCTATCTATTTTTCAGATGGAAAAAATAACTTATCCTTCACTTTCAAGCTATTCCTACAAATTTCAGATATGTTGACTCTTTCGGGTGGATCACTGATAGTGTCTTTAAGTCAATGGCTTTTGAAATGGCTGCAGGTCATTTGGGAAGACATCTCAAAAGCCACTGACTTAAGACTAGGCTTGATTGGACTTATTTGAATGCATTTTTCATGCTGAAAGCAGCCATTTCCAACTACATCTCCTAAAAGGTTAAATTCTCATGCTGATGCTGGTGAGAGGATGACTGACCATGGTCAGAGAAGGGCGACGGATTATTGACTGTCCACCATGTCCATTTTTGATGTCCTAGACACGGCTGGTGTTTTTCTTTTCAGTACATAGCACAGCAAACTTGAGAAAAGGGCATTGTTTGCTAGGCATATTTGTGTTATGATTCCCCTCTGTGTGGTCTGTGTGTAGTACAGTCAGGTACCACTTTTAAGAACATTAGAGACCAAAACAAATGTTTACAGTCAGGTGTTGTCATATGTGACAGGTAACAATGGTGCAATTAACACTTAAGTGATGCAAGATAATGTTGTTTGGGCAATGTTGAGTGCAGTTTGGATTGGCAAGTGTCTTGCTTTATTTGGATGTTGATATAGGTAGGCAGTATTGTCAATACTCCACTTACCCCTATTTGGGCTACTTTTGAGCATCAAAATGAGTTTTCATAAAAGGATGTTGTAGTTATAGGTCAATGACCTGATCAGTAAATAGCCTAGTCCCCAGTACCATAAATTTTACTTGAAAGTGGTCAAAATATCGGTGTCTAAAGAAAGCTACTATTTTCTCATTACCCTGTAAAATCTTAGGGCAAAAAGATATTTGGTTTGGATGTTTTGAGCATGAAGTACCCCATTTAAGTCGAGGTTCATTCAATCAAGATGAAAACTTTATATAATTAAATTGTGGCCGAATTAAAGTATGTTAAGTTTTTATCTTGATAGAATGGCCTTCACCCCAAACCCCACCTGTAAAGTTCCACACCTATATTTCAATTTGTTTTGATGTAAGAGCTAAAAATGTGATTTTGTAAACCCTACAGGGTACTTTGTAAATTTAATATGGTCAACCAAAATTGGACACCTTTTTGCTCATAACTTCCAAGTCAAACATCCATTAGCCCTAAGATTTCACAGGGTAAATGAGAAAAATAGTAGCTTGCTTCAGATACCAACATTTTTACTACTGCCAGTAAAATCTGGGGTTCTGGGGAGGAGGCTATTAGCAATTGGACCATGGCCCTTTAAGGGAGTATTGCTAATACTGAACTTTTACTCGCCCAGTTGGGCTACTTTTGAGTATCAAAAATGTTCTGCCTATCAAAAAAGTTCTTCCTGGAGAGCTCATGTCAAGAAACAGAGATTCATGTTATCATATTATTCGTCGACATGTGATGTGCTTTATGCATAATTTAAAAAAAACAGTGTACAGAGAAAACATACTTTTTAGCTGACAGAGAGTCACAACTGTACATGTACATCATAGCCAGTGTCGAATAAGCGTAGGGTGAAAATCCCTGACTGTTCCCATTCCACCCCAGCCTCAAAGCGGGCCATGTTAGGAGCGTCCATATCATGGATACACACGGCCCTGGATCAGCTTGTTGAATAAATCCTGACACCACCACAAGCCATGAGACTTGTGGATACGCTAAGAAGAAGCTAACAGATGCAAATATAACCCTGCCCAAGAATAGATAAGTTTAACACTGTCCTTTAGAATAAGATATTTGGTGTTGAACTGAAATTTCATGAAGCTATGAGGAGCATGAGAATAATCTTTTTTTAAACCAAAAGTGTTCCAATGGCAATATATCAAATGCTCCTTCTAAACATATTCTTACAGGTTTATATTGGCTTTTTGCACAGTTTCGCTATTTGCGTGGGGAGCCCGAACTGGAAGCAGTTACACAACAGTTCAATTCTTTGTACACAAAACCATTGACCGAGGCATTGACCTTGCAAGAGGTGGTTGCATTGTTATGTAACACCCTCAGTTACTCCAATGCTCATTTGAGGCTCTACCTGCAAATGCTGAAACATGCAGAGGGCGAATACACTATGAGGTAGTAAAATCTCAATTCCCTTGGCACAGTTTCAGTAACTTTCATTCCTCAATGTATTTAGAAAATACACCCCCTGGTTTTTGGGTATGATATATGATCACACAAGTTCAGTTCATGAAAATGTATGTACAAGTACAACCCACTGAACTGTGTCCTTGGTGGATGAGCATATTGTAACTCATAGTGATAAGATATCCCCTGCTTCGTATTAGAATTTCAACAAATCAACTTCCTCTGATTGTTTCTTTCATTCAACATTTTGTCTTGATTCAAATGCAGAAATGTAGAAAATGTTTGAAACTTCCACAGAGTTTAACTCTGGATGTTTCAAATGATTAAAAAAATCATTTTGGAACCTTTTGTTAGTAAAAATCATGCTGTGGTATTCTTGAAAATCCTAGGTTGAAACTAAATGCCTCCCCAGCACATACGGTTTTTCATCGATCACCTTGCACATGGCTGACTTGTTGCATACATGCCAATAAAAAGTGAGTGCATGAATATTAATGGATTCTTGTGAAGAGAGAGAAGGGGAAAAAGATCAACTAGGCAAGCCAGCCTGAGGCTATTGTTGCAGTAAGTGTAACTGGCTTAGTTTCATTCTTCAGCGATTATGATTGACAAATCAGGGATCAATAGCACTGCAACAACTACCAACTGCACTTGTTTCTTTTTGCCCAAAGGGGGGGTTTGTTTTTACCCCATAATAAGTAAGTTTAAAAGAAGAGAGCAAAATGGTATTTTTTGTATTAAAATAAACTTGAGATTAGTGTCCATTTCTCCAGCTTGACACTGTGGTGGGGATAATCAGGCTGCCGACCATGGCCGTGCCCAGTGGGGAAGTTATTTTAGCTCGTTTTGAAAACTCATTTATGCCAGCGACGTGAGACAAAACGACCGGGTTTGTTTGGGTGAAACGTAAGCCGGGCGCAAACGTCTAATTCGTGTTTGACTGGCGTGGTAGTTGGTTTTGTCCCGTATTTAGCAGACAATGATCCTCAGTTCATTGGCTGACCCACTAAAAATGGCAGTGTCACCTCGCCCGCGAGCGTGTAAGCACATTTTTTTTTGCGCAATTTGTATCAGAATCGTTGTGTTGTTATTTATAGATGGCATTGCCAGAAGCGATGAGACTCCAGTGTATCTGTGGAAGCTACCCAAGGTGAAAAAGTGTGAATGTGTATGTGTGAGTGTAGGAAATGTAACTTATTCATAACTTTGAAACTGTCAGGTGGGCTAGCCCCGTCTGGAGGAGATGCCAGTCAAACTGTCAATCCAAATTGGAATAGTAAAAGATTTAGGTTTTTTTTTTCATTTTGATATAGCTATTAAATTACAAGCTGCCCAGTAGGCATTTGTTGTGAATATCTTTTTGGAAAGAAATGATATTGATGACTGTCACATAGGTGAAGTGAATTCCGAAATCTGGCTGTAACACTTAAGAAGAATCTCTGTTTTCTTTTTAATGTGGTAGTAGGCCAGCTTGAAAGAGTATATTTCATCATAAAGACAAAAATCATTGTTCTTTATCAGTGGGTAGGGTTTTATGCCACAAACATGTAATATCATTGGTGCTCACCTATCCATTGTGAAACGATATCAGATAAAGTATCATCATGCAAGTAACTTATTTCACACAGCTTGTGTAGGTTGGTTCATTTTAAAAGCTAGGATTTATTGTTATACTAAATTGTTTATATCAAGGGTTCGCAATAGGCAACCTGTGGCCCGCCAACCATTAATTATTGGCCCGCAACTTGCTCTAAAATATAAAGGGAAACATAGAATTTCAGGTGTATTTGGCCCTCAAGTAGGGAATTTTCAAACATGTTTTGGTCCTTCAAGCTGAAATAATTGAGAACCCCTGGTTTATATCATGGTGAATGCCAGCCACTACTTAAAATATTGTTAGTCCATAAATAAAACAAATTCTGCATCAGATGATTCTGTGTGGCGGCATACCACTGTGTCTGTCTCATCACACCATTTACACTTCCATAGTATCTCTAGTGCTGGGACACAGCGCCACCTATTCGGTATCCGCATCGCTAATTGGCCGGCTATTCTTAGACATGTGCTACGTCATGGGACTCCCTAGCAGCCAAACGCTGTGTTAAAGGCTCTGCGATTAGCTTGAACAAGGAATGAAAAAACGGTTTCGCAGTACCTTGGATATCGCGAAATCAACGAATCAGGTGATCAATCTGATGTTAGAAATGGGTTCCTGACAAAAAAGACCCCTTAGCTCACTAGTTTTTGTAAGCCTGGCGTGTGGCATGACTTGACAACAGCAATCGAGAATTGAGCCAGCTGATAAGAGCTGATAAGGTAAGAAAAATGCTTTTATGGATCGTATTTTTCACGTTTTTTCGCCTTTTTCCAAAAATAAACCTATATTATAAACTAGTCAGCTAACTAGACAATTTAGTTAGGAATATTTTGGTGCGTAAATCGTTACGATAGGCCAAGTAGTTTGTGCAATCTCCAGTGTACCGCAATATACAAAAAATCCGAATCAACGCTATCTGACACTGTGTGTACGTGGAGTTTCCCACGCTCAGCCGATATATGATGTGGTTGATAACTCCCTAGCGCAGTGAAGATTTGCCAAGGTTTGCCAAGATTCAACAATGGGCGGCGCTGTGTGCCAAGACGACACGTAAATGGTGTGTCATGTCTAGCGTTTACTGTCCAATGCTACACATGCAAAACTATAGGACACTCAGTCATGCAACTGAAGCAAATATGACAAATTTTTGTCATCTTGCATAATAATTCTAATACTGGATGTCGTTTTTTGGGAGGTTAATACAAGAAAATATTGACCTTGCCAAGAAAATATTGGGCTAGTCTCCGATTCTGTTATCAACATCAAGTCATCCAGTATTATGTAAATGTTGGATGGGCAAAACAATAAATGCTGTCTTTTATTCCCTAATTCTAATAGAAGTGACTCACCCAATATTTGATCTAGGCTGAAGAATAAAGGCGTGATTTTTGGAACCGGTAATCTCTTTATGACAAATTCAAACCAAGGCGATGTCATTATTTAAAGTGGAAGAACGAGGCCGGAGCCCAAGTTCTTCCACGCCAAAAATAATGGTATTGCCAGTTTCAATTTGTCGTAATGAGAGTGCTGGTTTATAAAATTGTACCTCTATTTTCATCCTTAAACAGATCTATAATTCAAGGTAATCTTTAACCTAATATTGTGATCCTTATGGCTTAAATACAACAAGAAAGGACTGCCACCCATTAGTGAGAAAAATCAAACAACCCACTGAATGCAAAGAACATATGCAAGGAGATGCAACGTTGACAGGCTTCGCAAATGTAGCAAAATGCGGTATGACGCACATGCATCAACCTCAAAATATTGTCAATATGCAGTGCGTAATTGCGATTTGAAACCGGGCAGGAACCAATGAAATGGCATAGATTCCCTCAGCTGTTTAAGAATCTGTTATGTGCTATTTTTTATTCATTAATTATATTATTGAAGCATCAAATTTATGTATTGCTTTTCATTTAAAGAGATGACATGGTTAAATTGTTAGAGAGCTTGCCTTTGGACCCAAGAGTCCTTGGTTCAAATCTGGGTGGGTCCACTTGCTGGGTTTATTCTAGGTACTCAATTCTGGATTTGATTTGTGTAGGTGATATTGATTAAGACCAGAATTAATAGTCTCCTCATGGTTATTTCATATGGGCAAATGAAAGCTCTCACTTCCCATTCTGTGTGTGTTTGGTTAGTGTGGATGCTGCAACATGGCGCTGTAAGCAGCTGTCTCAAAGTTACATTGTTTCTGTTTGATTAGTTTGTTGTACGTCTCCTTCAATTTAGCCTATGGTTTGCGATACAAGATAAAATAAACCAATCATCTTCATTGTCGTCATCGTAATCATTGTCATCATCATAGTAACTTGTGGGAACTGTGGGAGCATGTGACATACTTTATCTAAGAAGCCCACTTTCTAAATCCAAGAAAAAAAAGAAAGGGACTCTCTTAGTATTTGACCAACAGGTAGCTTCTGTTTGTTTTCAATGTTAATGAATTCAACATTATATTGTCATTAATGTTAATATGTTGTCTCATTTATTGCCCCGTGATTACACTCAACAAGTCGTGCAGTGCTCAACATTATGTATATATGGAGATTTGTAGCAAGTTCGGGTGTAAATCCAATACAATTTATTCAATTTCTTCCCCAACCAGGAGGACAGACAAACAGTCAATATTTGTTGTTAGCATATCATATTGAACATCTATGAACTATAATGTGTATACAACCACCCCGTGTACAGATTTTGTTTGTTTGTTAGGAGACTCGTATAAATCATTGTCAACATTTCTACTCCTCCTTCAGATGTGTTTTAACAAGAGTTAAAATGTATATTTGCAGATTGCAAGAAAAACATTGACAAATTATAGAGCAATTATGCTTGCTCAGAGCTTGCACTTCAGTGTCCAGTTGATAACCATTTATGATCTGAAAGTGTTAATATTATTGTAGATTGTTTAAGCAAAGCAAAATTGCAGCGTCAAAATTTGCTTGCCCTTGTCGTTCGTAGTTATGTGCAAGTAGCATCATGCTTATTCTTGTTCTTCACATTACAAGTACTTTGAGCTAATTAGAATGTAACAAGGTTTGTCCGTATTTGAAAAGTCGGTAGATAACGGCTCAAATCTGCCCTCTTCTCTGTTTGGCTGTACTCTGGACCTTCAGTAATTGATCTATTTGTTGATAGTCAAGTCCAAGAGGAGGTTTTAAAGGTTTGCTTGCCCCTCCATGTCTGTGTATATATTCCTCTAGTTAGCTCTCTCACACATACTCCTTTTCCCTCTGGTGTTAGTTTAGTTAGAGGGTTAGCAAAATATGTACAGTACTATCATGTCAATATGTAATAACTTGAAAAATAAACCCATGTACACACACACTCACTCATGCTTCTGTATGCAAGTATGTACAATGATCATTTACCAAATTTGTGTAGCTAGACTGGGCAAAGATGGCGGAGCTAGACAAGACATATTATCATATTTATACACGGCGGTGGCATGTACATATTGCTTCACAGGGCGGCCATGTTTACTCTCGTATTGTACATAGGACGACAAGATAAATTTGTGCAGTTTAGCTTTCGCTGTGTATCTTCCCAAACAATAAAAGCTGATAAAGAACAGTGCAGTAATGTGCCATGAGTACTTGTTATCCTTATAACAGAGTCTATAGACTTAAAACACAGTATTAACAGAGATTTGATAGATTTTGTCGATTCAGTTAGCTAAGGCAAATACAAGGGATACATGTGCCAATAGACAAATTTGACGATGTAATTGAAAGCACATTACTACAAGATCTGTTTCAATATATTTTGGTATAAATAACAACTTTGAAATTGTATAATATGAACAAGGATGTATTTGAAGACAATTAAATGATACCTCGGAGGTTGTATATGAGTCAAAGGTCATGAATAGTTAGGCAAAATATTGGACATGATCTGGAAATGCAGTGATGTAGTTAGATTTGTCAGGTCTTAAGGTCTGTTCATACTTCACTGCAGTGCAGTGCTGCACTGCAGCCTACCAAAATCATTACTGCAATCACTTGCAATATTGCATTGCAATGCAATGCAGTACTGCAACCAAGTTAAAATTATTTTAACTGGCGATGCAGCAAGATGCAGTGGGGTGCAGTCAGTCGTGCAGTGTGCCAATTTTCCTGCAATCCTTCGCAAGTTTACTGCAACGTACTGCACCCCGTGACCTGGGTTGACCTGCGGTAAATCAATTAAGAGTGCAGCAGAAGTGACGGAACATTGCCGTAAATTTACTGCACAGCGATGCAGTGCAGGGGAAGTATGAACGGACCTTTAGTTTAACATACTTTGGATGAAAACCACCACTTTTGTGATCTACGATCCAGTACCAATGTTGGTGGGTCCTCCATGATTCCTCAAGCGGTACTTCAAAGGTATTCGTAGGAAGAATCTGTGTAAGAACTGTACCTGCATATTAAGGTCACTCACAACATGTAGATTTCTAGGACCTGGGACAATCATTATAAATGATCATATGGGAGACCGTGGCCCACTGGTTATACCATAAGAATATTCCATCCTTCAGAGGGGATGTTAAGCCCTCAGTCCCATGTACATAGAGTCATTCCCTGTACCTGTACTCGCAGCCTGTTTCGATAGAGTGGGTGGACCCCTGGCTGTGACAAGTCCACCTGGAACCTGGGCGTCAATGGTAAAAGCAGTGTCCTGAACCGGAATGGTCTTCCAGGCTAAATGGTGACTGCCCAAAATTGGGTCTGTCTTCAAGCTTTTATTGTGTCAGTGATGCCATTTTCCTATTCAATTTTGGTATAGATGGTCATTGTTAACAAATTTAAGAAAAATAGCTCCATTTTTAATATTTTGTTTAAAATTGTTCAATTTTTGTTAAATGTGTACATGCGAAAATTAAGGGACTTGGGGTACTACTAATGGATCCAATTTTCTTCGATATTGTAATAGCCATGGTACCACTTTCAGATTTTTGGAGTATGTCCCTACCCAAACCAACTTGATTAAATAAGCTACTGTTTTTTTATGATTATACCCAACTACTTGATCTAATTATTACATTTTCTTTCTATATACTCATCTATATTGAGCTGTAGTATATTGTTTTAGGGCCAGTTAGAAGCCACAAGACGAGAGCGAGACACTGCCCTTGCCCAGGCTAAGAAGATCCAAGAGGACTGATTCAGTCAAATTACTACAGGTATAGTTCCTGAAAATAAGTTGGCAATATGACGCCTTGGTTGGATCCCTGAGGTAACATTGGAATGTTTCAAAGTTATGATTTTGTTGAAGTGAAGACTAGAGGATCTGTATACAGTCCCCAAGAGAAGCCAGTTTTACTGCAATTATTGCCCTGCATGATCTTAGATGGAATATAATGTAGTTTCTTAACCATCAGGGGAAATTTTGACCAAATTGGTACCATGAAAGGGGGACAAAACAATACTTATTATTCCAAGCTCAGTACACTATCCCTACACAAATGCATGATAGGATTTCTGGAATGGAATCGCTATAACCAAAAAGGTAGGGGGCCATCAAGGAATTACACAGAGGTCAAAATTTTAAAATGATCCGGTCCATGTTGAAAGTATGCCACATCAGTTGTCCAACCATAAATTCAAAGGTATTTGTCACTATCTAACAAACTTACAACCCAAAGTTTTGGAGTTAAGGTTAAAAAACCGCAAAAGCAGGTCAAAAGGGTTAAATTTCAGTTCAGTTGTACAAGGGGTCATTTTTTTAAAGTTGCTCCAATTGGGATTAAAAAAGAGGTGGTGGGCAAATATTGATGGAGCTCATAGATTAAAATAAGGAATTTTTTATTTTTTTTATTTTTTTTATTTTTTGGGATATAATTAGGGGGAAAAAAGGTCAAGCCCCATTTGAATGCAATGGACTAGACCTTTGTTTCCCCCACATATGTAACTCTAAGCATTTTAGACAGTCAAACTATTCCTTATTTTAATATCCCTATGAGCTCCGCCAATAATACACCATATTTTAATCGCAAATCAAGAGCTACTTTAATTTTGATCCCTGTACAACTAAAATGACCCTTTTTTTATTGATTTTTGCGGTTTTAGCCTATAAACTCCAAAACTTTTGCTGTAGTTAGTACAAACTCTATACCTTTTGGGAATCCTCCTTTAATGAATCAGACCCAATATGTGTATACCTTTTCACATTTGAAGCAACTGAAATTTTTCCCCCTGTGTAACCTGGTTACCCCCTACCTGCTATAGCTACCATTCCAGAAATGCTAATCATGCATTTTTGTAGGCCATGGTATACCGTTCTGGCATAAGACTGTTCCCCCCCCCCCCCCGTTTTTTCCCCTTCAGATACCCAACATTTGCTCGCTCTTGACTAATGAGATCTTCAGCATTGTTTCAGGTCATAAAGATGATAATTTGGTACAAGAAATCTCAAAATACAGTTATAAATGGTTACGTCATGATGGTGGGAAATTTTCCGAACAATATTATTATATTTAAAGTTTTAATTTTTAACATTGTTATGTTTTTTCAGTTACCTACATCAATCAAGAGAAGTCAAAGAATACCACTCTTTAAACTAGAGATTCAAATCATGGTTTTTATTTTCTAAGATCAGACAATTTTTCGGGCACATGTAAAAGAATATAAGAGCCTCTCATACATCACATTCTAATATTCTTTCCTAATAAGCACCCCCTACCCCCCCCCCCCCCCCCCCCCCCCCCCGTCAACTTTTAGATAAAAGTTTTTCGGAAATTGAACAATCTTCGTTAGTGTTGTATGTTTACTTACTGAGATCAAAAGAGTCGCCTTTGGTATGACCATGAATATAAAAGGTGAATCTCATTTGAAATGTTTACCTTAAAACAACCTAATGTGGAAAGAATTTCATGGAAAAAGTGAGAGAAAGTAAGCGATCATCCAAATGACACTTCCGTGCCCATGAGTGCTATGAGGATGTGGGAATATGTAACGGCAGTTTTTAAAGTGACAGTTGAGTTAATAACAAACAGGTAAGCATGAGAAGTTGACTTCGATAGGCTTAATGTCTAAACTTAAGTTGCGCTGCTCGGTTTCATTGTTTGTTCAAGGTTTTGTGTTTTTCACAGAAAAAAGAAAACGACCAATTCCCAGAAATGATCTTGAGAGTTTACTGTGTCAATTATTTTTTTTTGTATTTAATTTTGGCAGGTCATTACACACCCTGAAATACATACTTCTCCATGGAATTAAGGCATTATTTTTTGACCAATTTTATGTTGTGGAAATGTTGTAAAGTAGCTAATGACACTTTTCAAGGAGAAACTTTAAAATTTGACATCTGATCTGGACATCTGGGGTCCGTTTCAGAAACTCTGTCGTAAATCTATGTGCAGAACTGTCATGCCTGAGTGGACAATTTGTCCAAAGCACTGTGGTAAACTGGTATGAAAAGGTCTGTTAAGTAGGTCATAGGCAATGAGTTAGTGTAACACGTATGGGGAACAGAACCCTGGTTTCCTCTGCTTATTGCTCTTGTGAATCTCATAACTATCAGCAAATTACTGGATGGTTTTATATTGGAGGACGGGTTGGTGTATTGGCTCATCCACTCGCCTTTCACCATGCGGCCTGGGTTTGATTCCCTGCAGAGCCAGTGTCGTACGTGAATTTGGTTGCTGATCCATACCCGTCCTCGCAGGTTTTCTCGGAGAACTTTGGTTTCCTCCTGCATCTAAAATCAGACTTCTTCCCATAAAGCCTTCCTTGTCATTCTGGATTTACTTATTGTGTTGCAGAAACCTAAGGTGCTCCACAACGGCACTCTGAGCAAAGGTAGAATTGTCGTGCCTTATAAGAATTAAAAGTTAAATATTATTATACATATTATTGTATATTGCATTTAGTACGAGTGCATGGCCCACTGGTTTATTTGTTATCTTTTGGTGCTAAAGGGCTCTGGTTCAATGCTCAATAGTGTCAGTTGCTGTGATTTATTCCTGTACTCACTTCTGGGTTAATTTGTATAAGAGCTGTTGATTAATGTTAGGATTCTGCTCTCCCCTATGTTTTTTTGGGGAATTTGGCAAATAACCATGAAAACAACTCATCCATCAGAGGGGGCATTAAGCCATTCTTCCCATGTACAGAGAGTGACATTTGTACATGTTCAGTTAGTTTCTAAGGAGTAGGGCAGGGTTTCCCAACCTTTTTGTCCCAAGACCCCATTTCTTGACACTTAGCTTGCGGCGACCCCTATTACTCAAAATAATATATTCTCAGAAAGAAATTTGACCAGTCAAGGAAATATTGAAGGTGTTGTGGAGAGGTACGTCAGTGGGAAGCCAATTTTTCAAGCCAGGGGAAGGGGCTTGCAACAAGGTCGCCTATATTCTACCGGAAGCTCCGAATCTCCTGCAGCAAGGGCAATCCATAAAAATTTCGGTTGTGGCATTCGAATGGCATGGTCCTCTTCATTCCTAAAGCAAGTGCGCTCGAAGTGTGCAAAAATAACCACGGGGTAAGTTTCATTACAATCGTGTTCATTTTTTGGTCTTTGAACAGACCTGTAAGTGACAATTTAATACTGATTTGCGCACGAAGCGCACAAAATTTTTCAAAGTCAATTGATTATCAAACACTGCATAAATGCAGTTTAAGCTTGCTTGTACATGTAAATTATATTATTTGCCAATTCTGTTTCTGCCTTTTGGGCCAAGTAAACTTTCATTTGAAATAGCTTCGCGACCCCTTCTTAAGGGTCCGCGACCCCAAAAGGGGTCGCGACCACCCTGGGTTGGAAACCTTGGAGTAGGGTGTAAACCTTAATTGTCCCATGGTTGTTATTCTGGTTTGCATCTCTTAAGGTCAGTTTACTGTTCAAGAATTGCTAGCATTGCTGAAAATCAAATATTTTCTAATGTCCTGGAGGAAGTTTGCAAGTTGCATTACAAATTATTTATCAATCTGTAACCCTTCTATATTGTAATCTTTTTTTAAAAATTTAGTTTAAAAATGGTGAAATTGTATGGTTTTATTCTGTGTGTGTTATTGTTACAACTGCTGATTGTTGCTTGAGAATTAGTGCTGCATGTTTAGTGAGTTGTCCAAATGACACCCGCTACTTCATATGTCTCATGCATTAGATGCAATCAACATCTCAGCACCGTTTTTAACCTATAAGCAACTAATGTCCTTATTTTCCCCTCAGCAGTCTTCACAAGTCACTACCGTCAAGAGCCATCTCCCCCGTGACCCATTCAAACACCACCTTGGGTTAGCATAGAGGAGCAATGTCCAAGGCCAGGACCAAGTCCTGGCCAAGACACAGCAAGACAACAGCCAGCTAGCACTGCAGCTAAAGACGGCTCACGACGAGAGAACACATGGCTGTGGATGCTGCAGCAGTCAGAAAATAACGCCGACGCTGCACGAAAATGCCATGATTGAGTATGCGGTAGTTTGTGTGGGCTTTAAGAGGCGTTTTAGAGTTCAAATTGGGGCTGTGGATTATAAGCTTTAAGTAAATAGCAATTGATTCACAACATTATACTTGCTTTGCAAAGGTCAATGGTTTTTAAATTATCAGCTGAAATGAAACAAAAAATAAAATCTACAGTTTTAAAGTGCCACAATTCTAAATGACCAGAATCACTTGGCCAATCTTAGCATTGCATTTCCTTTCACTGTAAAGACAAACCAATGCAGCCAAGTGATGGGGGGAATGGAGCTGCCATTTATATTGGGGCTCCAACCCAAAAAACCTCCCAATTTTTTGTACATCTGTACCATACTTAAGTACACACAAAAATATGCACAATTGGTGAATTCAAGCGGGATGCCCCCGGCTATGGTTACCAGTGAGGTCCGGAATTTGCAAAACCCTGATTTGTGTATAGGTAAACGGACCAGAATGACTTTAATGCCAGACTCTGACCATCATCATTTTCTCCTTCAAAAAGTGAAAGTTCTCAGATTTGATCAGAAGAAATGCGTGAGGAAGGTAAAATGTTCAAATCAATCCCCCTGCGAAGAAAGAAAATTTAAATAAATGAAAACACGTATAAACTGAACTGAACTGGTGGGGGGAGTACACTCTCTCAGTCTGGCCATTTTTATGGCAAAGGACCAAAAATAAAATGTAAAAAAAAATTTAAAAAAATTAGCCAATATAAAAAAAAGCTCTACCTGGGTAAGGGGCCCAATGAACATTTTTTTCTACCTCAATGGGAGTTCCAAATTGAGACATGGGTCACATTTATCTGTGCAAGTCTGACTTGTCTGTTCAGCATCAGATCTGAACCATTGGTATTCACAAGCAGTGAAAGCAACTCACAATTATACATAGAATCTTACTCAAGAAGTTGTGCTCCATATGTGATAAGAAATACAAGGCAAACTTTTGTTTTCATCCCATCGACCTATTCACACGGGGCAGCTCCAATAGTTTCCTAGTGCCTGGTCTGTGTCTGTGATGGCAACTTTCCTGTCTGCATCTCATTTGTTAATTTATCATTTCCCACCTAGCACACCAGCTGTGACTTGTGGACATACTTTTCTTGACTTAACTGTCCCAGAGTAAAATGTTTCAATGGTGATTGAACACAAATGCTTCCGAGCCACATTATCTATTAAGACGTATAAATTTAGGAAGATTTAAGTTGTGCGACCCTACATCGTATTAAATGGATCAATTGCCGAAAGGTCTAATGTGGAAGTTGAACTTACAACCACTGCTTCAGTGAAGTATCTTTAAGACAGTGCCCTTTTCTTTGCGTTGTGCCAAGAATCCCCTGCCCTCAAGAATATGACATGTATAAAAGTTTAAAAATCTGAGCTATCAAAACTGCAGCGACTTATAAGCTTAGGGAGTTGCATAATGAACCTGCCTATTAAGTCATATTTGTCACAAATTATATTGTGGAGTCTGAATCTGCAAATAGCTTTTAGAATGTGAATAATTTTGACACCCCTTGGAGGGTTTTAATGATATTTTGAACTTTGAACTCTATCAGAACAGCAACCCTACATAATTTGACTCATTGCCGGTGGGAGCTGAAATGGATACTTATTATCTCTTCGCTTCTTCAATGAAACTTAATACGAATACAATGGGGATCTTTTTGCTAAATAAACAGCAGCATTGAACAGCTTTAGTATCCGAACCTCCAGTGAAGCTGCATTTTAATTATTACCAGTGCCTAGCTCATTCAATGAAAGTGAAGGATTTTTCCTTTTGCCTGTTGGCCCTTTTTGCTTTAGAGTATATTGGAAATTGCACTGTTTTTTCTTTTTGTACGTTGATAATTTGGACCCTTGTGTGTATGTATGTGTGTGTGTGGGTGTGTGTCCTTAAAGTGACCTTTTCTTTTTCAAATTGCCCGTGCATGGACAACCATAACTCATTGGGTACCAAACTCAGGTCAATAGGTACACCCTACAAAGATTGCATGTCACGTAGGATTTAAAGGTCAATACAGAAGGTCATTGAAAGTCACTTGTACAGATGAAGGAAAGATTGGTCGCAAAAGCACAACACCAATGGTTCCAAAAACACCTTGTTTTGGTAAAGCTCACTTCAAAAGTCCTGATTCCAATCCCCTAGGAAACTTCTCTTCATTGTAATTTGGTTTTCCACTTCATGCTCACTGTTTTGACTCTAGTTTATTTTACAGAATAATAATTATAATTGTCACTCTATAAAGTGTTAACAACAAAGTATCTAAGCGCTGTCCTAATCACACAAACACAAAAAAATGCAGTTTCTTATTATAAATTAATTAATCACAAAATTCAAACTACTATAAACATCACTAAGGGCAGTGTGAACCTGAGTTTCCGAGTATCTATTTTGGTTCTGTAACTTTTGCAAATATTTGATTATTGTATGTACAAGTATACATTTCTAGAAAGAAAATTGGACGATGGACCCGATGATGGCATCAGATTAATGTAAAACTTTCCTTATTTGGAGAAAAATAAACTAAAAAAACAACTATTTTGCCCCAATTTTTCAGACAGCAAACAAAACCAATTTGAATTTTCAGGATTTACCTATTGTTATTTTTTAGAACAAGACAAGTTGTCTAGGGACGGTTTTTTTCATTTTTTAAAAAAAAGTAGAGCTTACTTTTCGAATATAACGGAACATGTCAAAAAAGAATGTGTTTTTACTTTCCTTTTCTAAATTTTTGAGTCCTATAATTGGAGATATCTTTAGTTTATCCGAAAAAAAATGGAAAAATTGAAGAAAACCGTCCCTTGAGAAGACCAGTTTGCTATCGTAGGACAGTTAAACCTTACTTTTTACTTCGTTATTTTGGGAGTTATCCTTGTCTGAACTTTGCCAAAATATTGCGAAAATTGAACATTGAAGAATCCATGTTTTAAGTAAAAAAGTGACTTTTCACGCCATTTCAAGCTGTCTCTTCTCAAAATAACTTTATCTTGAACTACTTCAAATTGAGTATGTTTTGCAAGTTGAATCAAAATACTATCTTTATGCACTATTGAATCAAACATATTTTGTCTCTAACTCCAGAAATTAGAAGAAATTGAAAATTCATCTCTTTAAATTAACGCTTTGTTTCATTTTTCAAATATTATTTTTGGTTTTTCCAAGATGCGTTCGCTAAAAGTACATTAAAACAACACCAGCACCTTCATTTACGGCAGGCCCAAAAATTCCCCCGCGCAACGCTATGGGTGCGCCTGCGCCTGACGGCGTGAAATGTCTTAATTCCCGCCGTTTAGACTAAGTAGCGAATGCGGTTTTTTGTGACTTTAAAGGGTCAATAGTTGTTTTTAATCGGCAAAAAATCCAGCTCAAGATTGTCTGCAGTGGATAACCCCCGTGTTGGTAAATATAGAACACAGTTTTGATGTTTAAAATGGTCAAAAAATCAAAATTTTTGTGTAAAAACAACAGACACCAGGGTTGACACTCCCTTAAGCTCATTCACACGGAATAAAAAAGTAATGTCCTTTAGTCTAGTTTTAATTGTGAACCATTTGGTTGCATTTCTAACATCCACCGGAAGGCTGTTCCACATATGGGGAATTGCAATGCAAAAGGCCCGGTTTCCCATACATATCTTACTTTTTGATCATCTTTAAGGAAGAACCTTTCGACAATGAGCATAGGAAATACCTGGAGGATTTATAATTTGAGATGAGTTACTTGAGGTACCTTGGAGCCATCCCAATACTTTTTGTGGATCTTAGAAAGTTTGATATGTTGTTTAAATGCTTATCTTTTTACTGAGACCGACTGAATGGTGCAAATTGGACATCACTTCTAGTTTTTTAAAATGAGGGCCCCAAATCTGTCTTAGTACAACAGATTTTCCTATAAGGAGCCATGGAGACATATCAATTGTAAGATAACAACCACACAGTGAGACTACAATTAATTTGATTCAACTAAATGTCATACAATTTCTTTAATTCAATTCTTAAACTTTAACGTGAAAATTGGTAAGTTGTGCAACATTTTTATTATCGTGAACTGAATGTGCTTTTTACCTTTCAGCAATTATTGAACTAAAAAAAAAGACTATAAGTAAAGGTGCAGGGTATTATTTAATTTTTGCCAACTTATAGAGGGAGATTTAATGTTATTTAATTTTTTAAAATTTTAAAATTATGCCTTTTTGAAGTTAAAACAAACTTGTGCAAAAAGAAACATTTTTTAACCTTTAACTGCATAAGGGGTTTGCACTTCTGATAGTGCATAACGGGGGGTTCCTAGGGAATGGGACCCCAACTAATAACCACTTCCTAAAGGATTTGTTTAGTTGAAACCCACCACATGTTAGAAGCTTACAAAGACATCAAACAAAAAGAAATAAAAACTGAAGAAAGTTGTTCGTAAGGAAAATTAGGGGCAAAACATTGATGTTAATTGGAGTCAAAAGTGCGAAAAAGGACACTAATTGTTTCTGCATTTTCAACGGCATTGCTTCGCCTAGAATTGTGCTGATTGCTTTAATTGGTGAAAGCAATGAACTAATGTTCCATATAAAGCACAAACATAAAGGTCTCATGCCATTTATATTTTTAGGGTTACTGTGAAGATTTCATAGGTTCCTACAGTAAAACCGTACATTTATGTATATAAAAATATTATGGCCCAATGGCCTACATAATTTGCAAGATTTTTTAAATTAATTATTTACTTGTTTATGTCAATAGGTGTAGGCATATGAAAATCAGAATAACAGGAATCTAATAAGATTTTTTAATTTGTGTCATGGGCAATTACAGTATAGTGCATAAGGGGGCTCCTAGGGAACCCATTGCTAATTAACCCACAAAAACGCGATGGATTTGAATTTTTTTTTGCAACCAATGCAGACGCGCTAAAGGTAGTGCCCAAATACAAAAAATATAAACAATATATTGCAGCGTTAAAAAATCGCCGTGAAAAAAACTAAAAATGGGTAAAACCTAGGACACCCCACTTATGCGTAGTTTAAGTGTTAAAAGCTGCCAAACTATGTGTACGTAAGTGTGTAAAGGGAATTCAAGCCCAAAAATGTATAAGGAAATTCTTTTCTCTTATTGTATAAAATTGTTGACTTTTTTTTTTTAATTTTTTATTATATTATTTGAAAGAAAAATACTACTAAAAAATGAGATGGTTGAGACCAAAATCTAAGGAAAAGAAATGTCATATAATTTGTTTTACTTCAAATTTTTGTAATCATTACTCGATAAATGTCTTTATTTTCAATGAGCTTTCTGTTTTCATTCAAATGCAGATGTTACAGATTAGGACCTTGTGCCCAAAATTATCCAACAATTCTTGACCACTTATCTATGATTAAGTTGATGCCTGTATTAAATTCTTAAAGTGCTTTATAGTGCCTTTTGTTAGTATAACTTTGAAATGGAACATTAATTTGAAGGCTTGTTGGCAAGTCTCAAAATAAGCCAGCGGCAACCAGGGGCAAGTTTTGTTAAAAAGTTGCTCCTGGTTCCCGGGCATACGGGCGGAACCGGGGCCAATTTCCTCGAGAACCAGGGGCAATTAAAAAATCAAAATTACAATGTCTATGATACTTGATTTTACCTCCAAGTCCTGTTTATAACTTACCTTAATACAGTAACAATTTTAACAAATACATTTGGATACACATTTACTTTACGGAGTTTACTGCCCTACACATTCAGGCTTAGTTGGGACCCGTTCCAGCATGTCCAGGGGCCGCCTAATATTTTTGAACAGTGGGTGAGTTCTCTTAAGTGGTTTAAAAAAAGCCAGTAAGATTATTGGTGACTTACAGCCTCCTATCACTACATCCTGCGGACCTCTTATGGTCATGGCAAGCACTAACACCACTGCCGGAGGCTGAATGTTTCTATGAACCAGAAACCCCTATCTACTCAGGTATAAGGTTGCAGTAGTAGGACTTTACAGGCAATGTGAGGGTGGTGTACAGGTACAGGCCTATGGTCACCATGGTCAGTGACCAATGGTCACTGAATCTGGATTGTTTGAAGACCTAGTATTAATTGTTATAAGTTAAAACACAAGGCAATTTAAGATTTGTCTATGACAATGCATCGACACTTGAAATATGTCCAATCATAATGGTGGTTTTTTTAGGCGTTTTCAAAAGTGCTTTCGTTTAGAAGTTAATATAAGCAGTGAAATGTCCAGCTCCTATTCTTTTGTAAGAATGACGTTTAAAAAAAAACGTATCCATTGTCCTTATTACAGGTTCTACCTGGTCAATTTTCATATATATGTTTGCAAAATATGCCCTGATTAATTTACGAACGTAAAATATTTTCAAATTATTTTAAAATAACTATTTTGCATAGAAAAAAAAAGTTTCACGAAGTTTAAAGCATACCATTGCAAGCCAAAACTTTTAAGTGATTTACACATGCGCACCAAAAAAAAAAAAAAAAAACCCCTGTTTTTTTTTTTTTTTTTAAAAATATTACAGCATAAGCCCCACCCTCTTTACCAAAGCACCCTTTTTACTAAAGCACCCTTTTTACTAAAGCACCCTTTTTACTAAAGCACCCTTTTTACCAGAAGCTTCATTGGACCCCACACTTTTGAACATTAGACCACTGTTTATTCCGCCGACTCCTGTACCCCACCCATATTACCTAACATTTCCAAGCTTCTCCATTTTGTCTAAACAATACCATCAGATGCTTATTCTTGACAAGAAATTTGTGAAATTGTGATTTGCAATGCACCATCAACTCCCAAACTAACAAGGTCAGTGGCCGTGTGCCATGAAATGACAATTAAAGTAGTGAATAAATTTAAAACACATTCATTAGTCAACAACTGTCACTGAGTTCATCATTACACACTGTGACTTTATTTTACCCACCCTTTTGATGGGGGGAAAACACTTTGTACCAGAGTTGCAAACCACCTTTTGTTGGTGCCATACCATGTACCACCAGCTGTACACCAAGTAGGAACCCAACACAACACCTATCGATGGTGGTCAAATTCGGCTAACCTACCTCTCCCGACAGCGCATTTGTAGTTGGGACCTTGCACGAACTTTAGTAAGGCTCAGATGCATTGCGTATTTTGGTACCGACGGAAATCAGAAAATGTGGAATACACTGCTTGAAATGTGCACAGAAAAAAACTTTTCTGTGAAAATGATATTCTGAACGAACCGTACGTTAATGTTCTTCTAAACGTAGCGTTTCCATTCAAAATTCTACCCGCCCCGCGCGCGCCGCCCGGTCAACATGACACCATTTGGTCATTTTGTCTTGACCCGGGGAAGCCGTGTCTACAACATAGGCGTGGCTAAGGTCAATAATGTTGTCGATAATGCTAATACGTGCCCTTATTGGTTATAGTGAATATATATTATAGTGTTAGGTCATGAGATGTCCGATAACATGTTGTTCAAGGCTTTTTATCTAACATTGTAGGTACAGTATTTAATGTGTTGTATCATGAAAAGCGACACGTTTTTACGAAATTTCTCCTTTATAGCACTTGCTAGCAAGCGTTCATCGGCAAGTTGTAATCGGCACAAAATTTCAGTTTCTTTCCGACCACGATTCAATTCAGAACGATTACTCAGTATATGGTTCAGATTATAATACCCGATCGTCCAGTCCACCATTGATGACCGTCATTAATCACTTCATGTTATTCTCAGTAAAAGAGTTAATGAAAAAATATTACTTACGATCATCTCCAGCTTGGAAGGGGCCGGAACGCGAGGAAAAGGGGAGGGGAGGAGGAGGAGGAAGCAACAAAATACATCCATGGATACTCAAAGACAAGGTTGATACCATTATCAATCGCAACTTATAAATTTCACGCGACAATTTTTTAAGTTTTCCGTTGAATGATCAGCTCACGGGGCCATTTTTTACAAATTTGTACATTTGCGCCTGGTTATATTTTTTCGCCTTTCCCAGGCGCATTGCAGGCTTTACTGGCGCAAATTTACGCCCTTGCGCCCGTTATTTTGAGGCTTGTTGTTGGTGCTAAGTCTTGTGATTTGTTGTTAAAAAAATAATTCTTTGTTATTAATGACTATTGTTTTAGACTGTCATTTCAAAATGGACAATATTCTTCATTTTGAAAGTTGCCCATCATTATGACACTGACAAAAATCATTTCCTAATAAGAGCCCGTTCAAATGACCCCACTTAAATGCCCTGGCAAGGAGTTGCAGTAGCAGTGAAACAGTTTTACTACAAATTAGATGTATTTGAACCAAAAACAGTTTTGATAGATTACAAGTCTTTTTTTGCAATTTGATGGACAAGTATCTAGGCCATGGCATTCAAAATCCTGTGATCCTATTCAAGATAGGACATGAATAGAGAACTTGACAAGATAGGACTTGAGTTGAGTGGGTAACACTTGTTAATAGTATTAGAAAACACAGCAGACCAGATTGTCTAGATATGCTTCTTTAAAGATGGTTTGCAGTTGTGCATCAATCAAGAAATGATCTTGTTTGATTTAATCGGCAAAAATGGTCGTGATAGGATATTGGTTGTATAGTATACCAAGCACCCAGTGCTCCACTCCCAATCAAAGCCCCATGCTCACCTTACCTTTTACTGTTGTACTGCATCCTGGTGACTTCTCTGTAGTCCAGCTTTGGTTATAAGTGGCCAAATGGCTCTGATCAAGCATGTTGTGTTAATAGTTGCCCAGTGGTGTACAGTGGTAGAGTTAGTCTAGGGAAAAGCCAGATTATCTCATTCTTCTGTTCCAAGGCAGTGAAGAACGTTTTGTTCTCAATGCCGGAACCTATTTGTTTTTTAAAGTTTGTGTCTTATTCAGAGTTGAAGACTGTGTCTGGGAGTCATAGCTTGTCACAACTTGTTGAAGGCAAGAAAGAGGGCAACTCTTGGACTCTGAAATAGGACATATGTGACTCTATAAATTGGAATTCACAAGCACTTTTAACACTATATGTCATCACTAAGCTGGTTTGGTGTGTCCAAAAATGCTGCAGTCAAAGAACTTTTTTTTTTTTTCTGAGAAATTTTTAAAAATTTACAGTAGAAGTTACAGTTACAGTAGAGTGATTCCCAGGTCTATTCTCATCATTGATATGTTTTTGATCTCAGATTTCCAATCTTAAGATTAATCAATATGTCAATTGAACGCTTTCTATTTCAGAATGGAGCGGGCTGGTAATTGTACTGAGGACGAAAGTTACAGAAGGATCCATCAAGACTATCAACTAGAATGTCTCAAGAGTGTGGGAAATTATGTCTCAATCTGCTCATTAGCATATGAAGGTTAGCAAGGTTTTTACAATAGAGGGGCCAAATCTTCCCATTTTACACAAAATCCGCAATCTCTTGTATCAAATGTAATTTTTGGGTCATTTTATCAGTTTAAATGGAAAAGTTTTTGAGGCAAGACATTCTCCAAAAAGTAAATTTGGGCAAAGAATGTATTTTTAACCTAAAATTCACTTTTTTCCTTGTGCAAAGTTACATATTTTGATGGACACAATTGTCCCATGAGTGTACATAGCAAAAAACAGGATGATTTTTGACCTACTGTTTGTGAGATTTTGATTTTTTGATATATTATGTATTTTAGGTCACGTATTCATATCAATCCAATTTTCAAACTATCCTGTTTCAGATCAATTTTTACAAACAAATCTATTTTCAGGCGAATGTTACATTTGATGGACAAAATTGGAAATTTGTGTCCATCACAAGTGTAACATTCACCCCCTCCAAAAAAAGGGGGAAAACCTTAAAGTCTCGTATCTTGAAAACTACTTGTTGCAGGGAACTCAAATTTCTACCAGACTTTTGCTTTGTTGATTTTCATGAGTTTTAATTGGGTAAAAACATGTAAGTGGCCAAACAAAAATTGTACCAAAAAGGGTTGTTTTACTAACTACTGGACCCCTCTCTTGTGAAACATGCCTTATATTATATGAATTTCCATTTCAAATAAGCTTCAACTGATATTATAAGGGTCATATTTAGTTTATAAAAAGAATTATAAAAAACAAAAAATTTTTAAACAGATTTTTTAAAACTTTTTGTTTTAAGTTTGCTTGGGAAAAACTAAGTGTGTAAAATTTTTGAGCAATTACCTGTTTTAAAAAACATTTATACAACAATTTTTAATACAATAAGATTATTAAATGCTCAATTGAGCTTTGTTAATTTGGAGTGGTATAGTCTATACACCCATTTTCATAGGTTTTACGATTTTCTGATTGCATACGTTAATTCTTTCCAAACATTTGTAATATATTATCTTTTTAAGTTTTATGAAACCTTAATGTGAAAAGACTGTGGTGTTACAACCCCCGCTCATGTATTCAGCAATTCAGGCATACAGTTATCATCGGCGTACATACGGTTTAAAACTTTGTAGTTATTAAAGGGAGACAATGGCATGGAAAACTATTTCAGACATTATGAAATGGACTCTTAATTAATCACTTCCACAAAATTTGAAACCCAATTAGGATGATTCATTCTGCTAAAATGGTAAAAACAGACAAGAGTTTGTGGCAGTTCGAGGCAATTCCTGCCACAATCAAGTTTTTTGAATCACTGCCAGCAATTACAGTGTATCTTGCCGTTTTGTGACACAAATTCAAAGCATTCAGGACTGATTAGGCATGTAAATAATAAACCATATTGATCTGGCAGTGAAAGGGGTATTATTAGTAGGGATTAGCACATCTACAATAGCAGTGGTCTGTGACCTGATGACGCATGATTTTCAAGTCGGCGAGAGTTTTCCCCGTCGTCAACGAGGAACCAAGGGTGCTGAAACGCGAAGCATAGGCGACCGCATCATGGAATCAACAAGATCCAGCATGTTTAATTGGCGACGCCACGTGTTCAGTCCCCGATTAGTCGCCGACCTTGAAACGACAGCAAAAGTTGTGACATGTCGCTGTCAGACTGCTCGTCGATTGGTCGATGAGTTGTTGACGCCAAGAAAAGTCCCGTCACATGAAGACAAACCGCGACAGCGCTAGCACCCCAACCTTTCCCCCAATACACCGAAGACCAAATTTTCTTTCCAAATCGGCTGCAGTCTTGTTCAAAATACAAGACAAGAGATGCTCAAGTCGCCGAGCAGTAGGCGATCAAGAATGTCACTTGTTTCAGTTCTCAATAATCAGTCGCAGACCTTACCACGACAGCACAAGTTGCTGTCAAGACTGCATGTCGGAGACTCATCTTCTGTAGTGCGCCGAGTGTAGTACGACGATTAAACAGATCCAGTTGGCTGCATTTTCTCTCCGCTTGGAGCAGACTCATTGCCGGCCACTTCCAACTGAACCACTACCACTCATGATGCGCACAAACTCATCGGACTACCGCTCCAAAACCGCTCATGTGTTCAAGGCCGACCTTCCCGATTCCAAAAACCCGCCACGAGTTTTTTTAAGCTGCAAGAAGCAAAAATTGTGGCGGGTTGTTCACATGACTTCCCACCACACCAGACTGCAAGGAGTACAGGACAGTCCCAGACTTGGCCAAACTACAAATGCAAAAGGAAAATTACTCACGGTTTCGAAAAAAAAAAAAAAAAAAAAAAAAAAAATGGCCAATCGGCACCATGTATTGAGAGTTTGGAAGCGGTTTTCTAGCAAATAATGGTAAGTTTAAGACTACAGACGCTGCCACAGAACAGGCCCAGACCGTGCCAGAAATACACATGAAAGAAAAACTGTCACGATTTCTAACAGTGGTCCGATAGGCAGCAGTCTGGAAGTGGTTTTCTAGCAAAATTCGGCTGTGTGACTGAGACTAAATGGTGGCAGAAGGTCAGATCCGTGGCTGAGAAGTCAAGCTTAAAAGGAAAACTAATATTAGTTACTCCTTTACAAAATTCTAACATCCAAATTGTGGAAGTGTTGCCCAAGTTAAGGGTACAGTTAATGTTGAATATTTTTTATTTGCCATTGTAGCCTTTCAATGGAAGATATTTAGACAGTTATTTCACAAATATGGGAAGTCAGTTTTTTTTGCTCTACCACTTTCCAAGTGAAAATTCACAGAAAGTGGAGGGTGAAACTTTGTTTCTTTCATCAAAACCAGTGTCGTCCGTCTGCCCGCTCATTTAAACAGAACATCAAGTGCATGCCTTCATCCGGACAAAAACTACATGCATATTATGCCGCTGCCCGATCCGCTCTGCCTACCACTACAAAAGGCTTTTCACGTCCCGTGGCAATGTTGTAATCATGACATAATTTGGGGATTAGTAATCAAATTAATTCATGATGGGGGAAAATGCTCATAGAGGTGCCTGGATCCACTTGGGCACCTGGCATCTTTATTCTACTTTCCATTTTATAACCTTTGTTGGAGATTATATTTTTAAAGGTCACGGGTTATCGAAATGACTGCCTTTGTGAGCTGCAGGGTTTTTTATTGGACGGGAGACGAGCTTTTGTATATGTGCCACATGTGAGTAGTTGTTAGATTGTGTAAATGTATCACAACCTTTTTCTTTTAAATGATAATGGAAGCTAAGTGTGGCGTGTATAACACACACCACACCATGTTGTAAATATGAAACTCAACTGTTAATGTCTTGTTCTACACCATATGTCGTCGCCCTCATGAAAAAAAGTGCCTAAAATATTGTGGCAGTTTTGAGAAAGAGAGACAAAATACTGCTGTGCTGATGATGAAATCTCCAAGAAATGAAGAGTTCTATGATCTCTTTCTGTTACAGACCACTATAGACGGAACCTTGTGTGTATTTACAGAAATATATTAAGTAGTAACTGATAGAGAAATGCTGTCTGCTTTCAGCATACATTGATTTATTACCGGTACTCTGGTAGTATGTGCTAGTGGTATCTGTATGTAGTGAAAATTTGAACTCTACATTTAATGGATTTTAACTCTTGTGCACATACCAATTAACTTCATATTTAGCAAAACCACTGGTGCCAGGCTCTTATAGTCCATCTAGAAGGATCCTCGCTCCCCCATGTTCATCCCCCCGACCTAGCCACCGAGCATGCTGCGCAAAGCCGTGCTGCACGCTCGATGGCTAGGTCACAGGGGGAGAGCGAACACAGGAGGGAGCGAGGGTCTTTCTAGATGGACTAGGCTCTTTTGGAGTGCACATAGATTGGCCTGTGACCCCGTGTGACTTTTGACCATTTTCAACTAGCAGACAACAGGGAAAGATGTATTTTTGTGCCACTTTGTAAAAACTGCAGCAAATGGCAAAGGTGCTTCTATTATGAGGGGGATTATTATATATGAAAATGTAAAAGGGTAATTTTTATGGTCTTCTTGAACTTGGAGTCAGTTATGACCTTTAGATTTCAGGTTTATGCAGGTGCAGATGCATGAGAGACATAATGCCTAACTTTCCACATCTTGCTTCTTGCATGGAAAGTTAGGCAATATATCTTTTGAAGCATATGCACCTGCATAAACCTGAAATCTAAAGAAAGGTTCTAATTGTGGTGTGAACATTTTGTATGGATGCTGGTGCCACTGGAGCATAAGTGACACTTTGAGCTAATCCCATGGCAGAGTATGATAACTTTCATTCACCAGTGTTTTTTCGATGATACATCCACTGGTTTTGAGTATGATTATGATACCCAGAACATATTCAGTCAATTCATGTTAATTTAGGCACATAAACTACACTGAACTGTGCCTTTGGTAGATGAGAATGTTGTAGCTCATAGGGTGACTCAAGAGAAGATATCAGTTGCTTCCCACAATGCATTGCTTCCAATGAGATTTTTGTACAGGTAGTCAAGTGAATCGTTAGAGTTGAAACATTCTTTAAATGCTAGTTTGTGATCAGTACTGTTAATTTAGCCATGTTTCATCTCTAACGATTCACATCAGTACCTGTACAAAAACCTCCATTGGAAGCAATGCATTGTGGGAAGCTACTGATATCTTCTCTTGGGTGACTCCGTCTATTCTCTGCCTCATGGTTGTTGCTTCAAACTTTAGTATCCTAAGTGGGGTTTATTATAGAGATAAACTTTTGAATCTTCTACTTAATTTTGTTATATATAGTGTAGAAAACTTACAGGAATGATTTCATTAAGGCTAGGCATTCAATACAAATGTTGACAGCAAATTTAACACATGCATTTTCCAAAGGTGTCTTTTTTAAACACTTCTGATTCCAGAGGGAAAAAGTACTATTTTTTTTAAATGTAAGATGCAGTATAGAAATGTGTTTATACTGAATTTTAATCCCATAATAAGGCTAACTGGAGATACAAATGATAATTCTCACCAAAGCACAGTTTTAGAAAACATGGATTTTAAGGTAGTTGTTCAGACTGTGCTGGAGTCTAATATTTCAACATATTGAAATATTATTCACATTCATTCAAAATAGGTCTTTTCTAATCTGTGGATTTGGATTGTAAAAAAATTATATTTGTGTGAGGGCATCCAGATTGTATTTGCAGATTTGTTTTTTACACAATCTGGATGTCTTATTAGCAAAATATATTCAACCCCACACTTTGGGTCATTTTCATATTAAAGGGGGATGGCCCGATTTAAGGATATGAAGCTTTCATCTTGATAGATTGGCCTTCACTCTAAAACCCCATCTGTAAAGTTTCACGCCGATATTTCAATCCGTTTTGATGTGAGAGCTAAAAACGTGATTTTGTAAGCCCCATAGAGTACTGTGTAAAATTAATATTGATCGACCAAAATGGAGCACATTTTCTCTCATAACTTCCAAACCAAACATCCTTTGGCTCTAAGATTTCACAGGGTAAATGAGAAAAATAGTAGCTTTCTTCTGATACCAAAATATTGACCACTTCCGGAAAATCTGGGGCTTCTGGGGACGAGGCTATTAGCGATCGGGCCATGGACCTTTAAATAGGCCATTCCTAAAATTTTAACTTGCATGGCCATTCCTAAAACATACTATAGTATTATTTTCAACTTTGGACATTCCTTTCAATTTCATTTGGGAATTTTAGTGCTGTTTTGTATTTAGAATCATGAGTTATACCTTATTGTGTAAGTTATTAAACCAAGTACATTTTTGTGCTTACGTAGGTTATTCTAGTTTGTACACCAAATTACACAGACCTTAACAGATTGAGCTGTATATAAATACCTATTGTTTTTGCCATATGTGCTTTGTATTGTTTCACCTTGAAAATGTCTATACCAAAAACCCTTAGCTGGATTTATTAAGCAAAGCCTTTGTACTTAGCAGTATTTAACATGAATCTCCCGATATTGGACTTCTATTGTATATTGTTGAAACAACTATATAGAAGGAATACTTCATGGGTGTACATGCATGTTGTAGAAAGTGCGCACTACTAAGATTTTTGCCCAATCCTTGGCATCAATTTCGTATGTGTTTTGCCAAGATGACAGACCAGTTGATCAAAATGCCTTGTAATGGATGTACTCTTTTGATGACTTTCTCAGTATCGAACCAGGAAAGAACAAAATTTCTCAGGTATATCCCAGTTTGTGAAACTTCTGTAATCCACAGGTTCCCAATAGCAACAGGTTTATCTAGATGTACCCTGTATTATTAATCTCCATTTCTCAATTGGGAATAATCAGGTCACTTACCCCCTCCAAAACTGGTTCTTGTTTGATGGAAAATTTATCTGCCAGCACCCTCCCCCCTAAGAAAAGTACAGCCCCCCTAGTGGCTTGCCCTGGCATAGCTTTTGCAAACATGGTGTTAATTTGAATAAAATGAAATTTAAAATACTACCAAAAGATAGAGCCATAACAAAATGCGAGCAAATCAAATCTCCTCACCGGTTCAGATGAAAAAGTAAACCCAAATTGTTGCCTCGCTAATTCCGAACAAACTATAATGACCCCTAAACAGTGAGAATATGATAAATCTCACAATAGGCACTTGTGTTTTCTCAAGATGTGGCAAGATAATTCTCCCGCTGCTAGTGCTCAAGTAAGTTTGTGTTGATTCTCTCTCTTCGCTAGCTGACGTACCTGTATAAAATTAACCAGCGCTGCATCCATAATCCATGCAAGTAGCCTCAACTTGTGTTTGACAGAAGTTATTTGCACGGACTACTTTCCATCACCATTGGTTGCTATCGTAGAAACATTTATTCAACCCTTGTAACCAATCACTTTTTGTGATTACCAAGTCATTTATATTCCCACTGTGAACCTGCCGGAGATTTTGTTGCTTGCACATGTCCATACGTTTGTTTACATTGTGAGGTAGGGAAAATCAAATGAAAATTGACAGAATCAAATGAACCAATCTATTTCAACCGACGGTTAACTTAATCATCCTGAGCAGTAATTATTGAGGTCATCGTAGGGGGAAAGTAAAAGTGAAAAGTGACCTTTTTGTAATCCTTTGTATATACGTTGCTTTACCTTAAAAAGACGAGACCTTGATTTCATGATATGCTTATCTCCAAGTCATGCATTGGGTACATTCAGTTTTATATTAAGGTGCATTTATGTGGAAAATAAATAATTAAGAAAATCTTTTTAGATTTTGTATTAATTCTTTGCATTAGTATTTTTAAATTGCTCACAAATTTTGACCCTATTTTGGTATAAAGCGGGATAAAAACAGGGTAATCAGTGCTTAAATTAACCTTGATAAATATTCTTTATACGCATGTGGAGAAGATATAAATCTAGATATTTTTCTCACCTTTTTTGGTTAAATTATTTTCTAAGAATCTACCAATAAAAAGAAAGATTTTGTGTTAATAAGGCACAATTTTATACAAAAGTGGAATACGTATACAACACCTATATGGTAGATTGGCCTAAAGCGGACCTGTCATGCCAGGTCAAACAATTTTCCTCTTGAACGATTTGGATTGAAAGTTTAGAATGACTCTTTCACTTCCCTTTCAGGTATAAGTGAAGTTTTGTGTGGCAGGTTTATGTGCTAGTTAAGTTATCGAGATGTCAAATACTCCCAAATACATGACAAGATCTTTTTTTTCAAATACATCAGGAACTCCCCTTATTGTTTTTTAATGTAGTGTCAAAATGAATTTTGTTCACAGTGCTTTGTAACTTTAACTTATATTGACAGACTATTCCATGTTTCCTTTATCATAGTTACGTGACAATACTTCATATACAATCAGTGCATGTGTGCAAGCTAATACTCTGGCTCATAATTTCTTGGACATTTTAGAACCTACGCCCCTTCCCGCCAAAACAGCGCACCACCGTGTTGCACGTAGGTGCTGTACACGCTACGATCACGCGCGCGTTTGTTATGTCCAAGAATTATGACCAAGAGTGTAGTCACTCTTGTCGCTGCTGTCCCATTTGCTCTTTGCACAGTTCGTTGTTTGCAGGAACAGCCTCGAATAGTATTGGTAATAAATGAGGGGGTTACATAACAATCCATTCACCTCTTGTAAGGTCCTGTTTTTTAGAGATATTTGACAGTATCAACTATGTCTCCCATACTATTTCTGCCAGTTTGAGGCTCTCCCCGCAAAATGGCGGAAACCCTGTAAATAGCGATTAACTTAGACACCCAGTTTTTATTTGCTTCACTGATTAGTGTAGGTTATTAGTAAATGCGTACACTGACATTAGTAGCTATTGGGGTTGCTGGTTCAAGAGCTGGCTCATACACCTGTTCTGAATTAAATACCATCTGTTTTTTTGGAGGGTGGCCTTTCCCTGAAGTCTGTGAATTGGGGGGGGGTGGCTTTCTATTTTTCATTTTTTGTCCTTAAAATCATCCCATTCTGCTTCTCTGTAGAGCAATAGAATAGGATGGTGTAGGGAACATCCAAGAATTTCATATAGAGAACACACACACACCATTCTGCTATTTACTCTTGAATCTGGGAATGGGTAAAGGAATTATTGATGTTTGTGTGTGGCTGTACTCCTTGTGGAGGGAATCAAACTGGTTTCCCTCTTCCCTGTCGGGAAATATGTGGAGTAAACTTGTGCACCACCTTAAATTGGGTTTTATGAATCACTAGGTTTTATTTCAAGGATTTCTTCCAAGTTTAAACCTTTTTGACATTTTTTTAAATAGGCAACGGTTATAAGGTGAGATGATTTCCTAACATATTCAATTGTGCAAACCGTTCTACATCTTAAAGTCGATGGAAGATCACTTAATGCATTACTTTGGGTTATGTAAGGTTCAGTATTTTGTAGCATTCCATCATAGTATTAATGTCAATATAATTCCACACAATAATTGAAATAAAAAAAAGAAAAATCGATTCAAATTCCATGTCTCTGGAGTTGTGCTATTTTTACGCTGTCTCCTTGGTTGACTTAAAGATAATGGTGTAATTCAAAATTTTTGCTATTTATTGTTTAAAATTTGTCTTGTGTAAAACTTGTTTTCCTTGTATTCAACCTGTTAACATTCCTTTTGTGCAAGTACCTGCTTGGTCACAAGCTTTGCAAAAAGCCACATTCCCTTCCATGGACTTCTAAGAATTTGTTTCAGAGTTTGTCATTTTCGGTCAGATTTTCTCTGTTCTGACACATTGGTTCATTTCTCAGAGCCTGGCGAACCTGGGCTATGTTTTTCGCAACGATATCGTTTCTTTGGCGCCTGAGCCATTCTTATTTTTACTTGGTGGAACCTTCACCTTGAGATATGTTGGTTTCAACATCCATTAACCTCTGGCTTTCACAGCGTCCCTAGACTACCAGATTCAGCACTTTCCGCATAAAACCTTTGAAAGTTCTCTCACGAAAGCGTAGAGCTGGAGAGGTGCTTTGGTTTTACACATTTGGTCGGCTATGACTTAGCTATAGGTGAGTCAGGGTGGCTGGGACTGGTTTAAATTGGACTAAAAATTACATAGATAGGCCTATCAGATTGAATGCATCAAGGATGGTGGAATAAAAAAAACACCAGATGAACATGGAAGACCTCACTGGTAAACACTCCCATGGCAAGTCACTTCTACCAGGTTTTGAAGCTCGAAGCAATAAAGAGCTTCCAAGTACATATCAAGGGGGAGAGAAGGAGTCCCATATCGGTCAACAATTTCAAGGAATGCTGACAAGTACTTGGAACATTTGTGTCGTCGAGGACCCTAAGGAATGTAATGGAGGCGTATCGTAACGGCATCATAGTTCGTTGAACACCACCACAGATATTGAAAATAACAACCTGAAATTGGCAGCAAAGGTCATCAAAGTATCCAGAATAATGTGGTTGCGTCACTGTACCGCTCAACCAACACACGATGACAACGACTAGAAGATCTTACACGCACCCTTGTACCAAATTGTGTCAAGCAAATCCCGGCATCGCATAGGGATCATGGTGACATTAAAATTTACGGGACATCAATTGGAGTACCAACAGTGTTAACACTTCTCGTCACTAAAAAATCAATAAATAAAATAGCCTCGACCTCTGTGACAGTTCAGCTTGATGCCAACTGGTTGATTTCCCAACTAGATGGAGACCGCACTTTAGACTTCGTGTGACAAATCTCCTTTTGATCAGCACTGCTGTGGTCTTCGGCTCTAAGTGATCCTGATGGTGTAATTTGCTGAGGTAAATGTGCCATCAGAAGGAGACCAGTCCGTCGCAAAATCTTGTTGTGGAATAGAGCAGATCTGGATGGACATTGATGAGAGAGTCATCCATTTTTCTACCAAAAAATACACTCAAACGTTCTCTCTTCTTCCACTAAGTTGCGCTCCTTGCTGGCCACTATACCAGACTGGGCTGAAAAAGTTTTATTGACGTGTGTTTCTTCAAAGCCTTCGTCTCAAGATTTAACCAGCCTTGGTTTACTTCAGCAACTAAGCGTGCTATCAGAAGAAAATCTCATGCTTCAAGGAAAAGCTCGCCGTACAAACAAAGGACAGAGATGGTCGGACAGGTTCAAAAGCCTCAAGAAATAGACAGTTCAGGTCGTCTTTTCCAAAGACAACAGGTATCCCTTATGGACTTTTTAAATGTCCAGCACCCGTCTTGCTGATATACCATCTGTCAGAACGGAGTCATCAAACTCTTGAGAAACTGAAGCCTTTAATGTTCAGACCTGATGGATCCTATCAAGCTTTGAAAGGTACCGTATCGAGGTATCTCGGCAGTCACCTGCTGTTTCAGCCCTTCTATTGAGCAAGGCAGAGTTCCAACACATTGGAAGGCCCAGATGGGCCCTCTGGCAAGAAAGGGAGGGCTCTTCTCCTGCCAACTACCGTCCCATCTCCTTGACATCAGTTTTGTGCAAGTATTTTAAATATCATTCACTGTGCCATCATACGTACCGGATGACAAAAGGGTCCGGTCAGATGCCCAGCATGGGTGCAGGAAAGGTCGTTCTTGACCTGGCCAAAACTCTTGTTAACAAACCCCAACCGGGTGTCCAATCCTCTTGGAATACGAACAAGAAAAAAAGCTTTTGACCAAGGCGTCCCCACCGCCATCGTCTGTGAAAATAAGCGATGGATTCCTGGCTGACCCTTCTCAGTGGATCAGCGACTTTTTTCATTCCAAAACCCAGGTCGTACTCGTTGATGGTCAGAAGAGCTGGAGATAAGGTTACATTGGGTTCCTCAGGGCAGCGTATTAGGCCCCTTACTTTTTATACTATATCAACGATCTCCCTCAGTGTTTACATCTGCCACTACTAGATTGTTCGCTGATGACAGCTAGATCTCCTTGCGGTTTATTGCCATTTGGTATAATCCCATTTGGTCTTATTCTAATAGCCTTGGTATAACTTCATTGGTCTAAAACCCAAATTGTCTATACCAATTTGCTAATGCCATAAGTCTAACATCCAATTTATCTACCACAAATGTCCAATAGCCATTTGGTCTAATGACCCTCTAGTCTAATGCCCATTTGTCTACGATCATACTCTATAACCCACAATGTTGGTCTAATACCCATTTGGAACAGATGACATTAGACCAATGGATATTAGACCAAATGGATATTCGACCAAATGGATAGATATTAGACCAAAGGGATATTAGACCAAATGGATATTAGACCAAATGGATATTAGACCAAATGATATTAGACCAAATGGGTATTAGAGTAGACCAGATGGATATTAGACCAGATGATATGAGACCAAATTGATATGTAGACCAATGGCGTATTAGACCAAATGGATATTAGACAAAGAATATAGACCAGATGAGTATTAGACCAATTGGCATTAGACCACATCGGTTATAGACGCTATGGATATTAGACGTTCGGAGATTAGACCAGATGAGATATTAGACTACATGGCTATGAACTAAATGAGTTATTAGCCTAAATGGTTATTAGATTAAATGTATAGACCATGGGGAAGTTAGCAAATGGCCATTAGACCAAATGGATGAGACCAATGGCAGTCACCATCTTTCCCCCTGCGATTCTTAGAAAACTACAGAAGGACCTGGATATAGCCAAGACTGGAATCAAAAGGTGCTGATGAGGTTCAATGCCAGCAAGTGCCAGGTCCTTCAAATTACCAACAAGAGGACGTCTATTCCATCTGTATACACGTTCTGGTTCAAGTCTTGGACGTGGTAAGCCTCTGCAAAGTACCTTAGAGTCCATCTGGATACTAAGCTCAACTTCAATACCCATATCGATGTCATCACCAAAAGAGCCAATGGAACAAGAGCCTTCCTGTCACGTAACCTCAGCCACTGTAGCCAGAAGGTAAAGGAAGGTGCCTACACAATGTTCTTTCGTCCATCTGTTGGATTTGCTTCTTCCGCATGGGACCCCCACACCCAAAGAAACATCAGAAAGGTGGAACAGGTTCAACATAATGCTGCCCGATTTGTAGTTGGTGATTACCAGCGTAACAGCTGTGTCAGCAGTATGATTAACACCTTCAAATGGCCAACCCTGGAGGACAGACGCCGCAACTGCCGTCTCATGATGGTGTTCAAGATGTATCACAATCTGGTTGACACTCTGCACCTACCAGAGGTCATTCTCCGAGGTTTCTCATTCCACACTCTAGCTCCACTGTTTACAGCAGCTCTTTCTTCCCTCGCACCATCAGGGATTGCATGGAATAGCCTTCTTGTTGAGCTGCGTATCCATCCCCGACAGCTTCAAGTCTGCTTTGGGGGATCTTCAACAGAAGTAACTTCTCATCTTCAGCTTTTTTACTTGCACCTTGTATATATTGCACCGTAATGATTTTCCTTTTGTCCTTGGGACGACGCATGTGCACACCACAATGCGTCATTCTTCAGCCATTTTAAGTCTGCACTACCAAGAAAGAAAGTAGAAAAGTACGCCAGGCCCATGAAAACTCGTTCATCTAGCGAAAAGAAGGCTGCCATCGTTTTTACAGGCTTTAAGTAATTGTTGGCGTACACGGACTGTGCATGTTTGTGATTTCAATATCCATAAAGCATAATAACATACAGCATATCAAAACCCTTTTGTGACCCATACAACTTGCACGTGCAAGTATACCCTATTCAAAAAGGGCGCAAAAAGTATGACTTGAAAAATGCGATTTCTCAGCAGCAAATCGTTTGAGCGTGTTCTAGACATACCTTCCTTTGACCGTGTCTAGTTTGAAAACGTAATCATAAATCGTAATTATTTTTTTTCACAGGTAAACGGAGAATACTCTACAGATTCAAAACAGTCCAAAATCACTGCTGCAATCTGATATTTAAAAGTGGAATTAGAGCCCCGTCAAAATAAGTTGCAGGTTTTCTGGGATATAGGAGAGATCCCAACTTCCTTTATTGTCGAAACTTTTAAAGGAACATGTTCCCCGATCCACTCATTTCTTAATGAGTATATCACTGTATATGGACATTTTTTTTGCAACAAAAGTAATTTAGGATGCAAAGAGATGTTGTTATTTTTGTTTTCATTGTCATAAGTGTCGTCGTCGTCATCAAAATCATCTTTGGCTTGCTCGTCTTCATTTCCAGTGCAGCCGACTGCCTCCTGTGTAATTGCAAATGTTGTTGCATGGGCAATATGACTATATCGTCAAAACCTTGTAAAAGAGCAAAAGGCTACAGAACAGGCGAAACACTATATCATAATGAATATGTACCGTGGGTTTGTGCCCATTCAACAAATTATTTGTTTCCCTTTGTACATGAGCGTTGGCGATAAATAGCACAGTGAATTTACGGATGAGTTTACTTCTCCGCCTATTTCCCAATGAGTGTATGGCCATGTGTTTACTCTTAGCAACACAAATCAGGGATATGTTGCGGGATTTTCCGTACAAGGTCAGGCTGTGAGTGTTTGCTGTGTGATGGTGAAACTCTTGCTGGCATAAGAAACTCTCTCTCCTCTCTTTGGTCCTCAAGTCGTGTGTGTATGCTCACTAGGGTTAAGACAGATGTCGGTATACACCTTGAGGCCATGAAACATGCGAGCACGGGGTGGCCACTTTGAATAGGCTGCTCTTTTCACCCCGTGTTTTTCTTCGCCTCGAGCTTTGCCATCAAATACTATTTTCCTTTTCTCCATTCAGAAATAAACGGCGTTTATTTGAAATCCTGTTTTTCAATAGCATTGGGTGGGCTCACTCGGGACTTTTCACGTCTTGCGTAGTTTTTCTCATTTTTATTTCACCGGATAATAAAGAACACCTCTTTTCGCTTAAGATTTTATTCCACCACTTTTCAACATTTCCAATCCCCCTTTTTTATCCTATTTTTCAACATTTTTGTGGTGAAAACGCCCGTAGCAGGCGAAAGAAAGTGTCATACACGTGCGAAAGCACATTAGGATGGTAAAGAAGGGCCATAGGTTCTTTGTTCCGTGCACGTAGCTGGCGTCTAAAGCTAAACCCTGACGAGTTCTGGTAACCAGAAGAGCTCAGGTTGCGTCGTAGCTTTGCATGGCATCTTTTATACCAATTTCTATGGCACGAAAAAGGGACAAATCGTTCATTTCCGTCTGCGTTTACTACGTTATTGACAAGTGCCAATCATACTCTTAGATCTACTATAGGAAAAGCTAATCGACACGACCGTGACCACGTTGCGATGTATTGCCATTTGACGCTCCAAGCAGAGAGGCTCACCCAAAAAAGCTGCTTTACAGATTTCAATGGGAAACTTGGCGAGTTTCAAACACATGTTAGGGTATATCCTATAGCTGGTTATTAAGCGCTAAGCTATATAGTTCGCTTCCCATACACCGTACTGCTGTCGCGTCTGGGTGAAATGGGAGTGAAATATTAGAGGATTTGGTTCACTTATTAACACTTTACAGGCGTCTGAATCGAACATAGCTCTTTACAATTGTCAGTTCGTGAAAGTTAAAGATACAATCAAGATATTTCGGGAGCCACAGATCCGATCCTGTACATGATGGACTTAGTTGAAAATGAACTTATGATAGCAATACATTCTTGTCACGAATCTAGATGGTTCTGGCATTTTTGTTTAACATTTTGGTGAAAATAGTGAATTTTTTAAAACTTATAAATCTTAACTCCGTCCCGCGGGTAAAGAATTAAAAATGGGCACTTACTAGGTGTCAATCCTAGGGCGTTTTATAGCGAAAAGAATCTGGGGTAAAGTACTAGGAGGAAGGAAAGAGTACCAGTGATTGACTGTTAAGTATGGGGTCAGTTACCATCACCAATACTTAACACTGCTGGTATATTACCATAATTTCTCCTGATATGTTTACGCTCTAAGGATGGTATTAAAATATGTAATTCTCCACCCAAATCGCCTCCCAGAATGGACAGCACGATATTGAAATTGGGTCGTGTTTATGGATTGCACGTGTGTGGGACTGATACAACCCAATTACGGTGCAAAAACTGTGAAATTTGAAAAGTCACTTTGAATTTATAATCATAGCCGAACCATTAATAGATCTATATGACTTCTGGACATGGGCTCAAGTTGACGTTTTCCAAAGTCTGAAAATTCAGTTCACATACGTTTTGCATAACTGTAGCGTACAAGCAATGACTTCAAATGACCTTTTTTGAGCAAATATGTCGTTATCTGTCGATTATTGAACTCTATTATTCGCAAGCATTAAATTACCGGTCTTAACTTTTCCTATAGTGGCTTAAATAAAGTAAATTTGATGAGTTCTTGAAATCATAGCGAGGTGCGTATGCCTATGTTTTTTTTTCAACGAGGAGTGCTAGGGGTGTGTTGGAGTAGACCACCTCCATGCATAATCTTACTGGGAATGTTCAACACAGCTCTCTGTAAAGAACCGAGTCTCTCAACAGTGAATTTCCTATTGAATGTTGATGAAATTACGAATGCGATGTCTTTCCAAAGCAGAAAGATTTTTTTTCTGTTGGACTTGTGAATATTGAGTTTATGGTCTTGTTATGTTGAGTAACGTGTATCGCAAGCAAATGAAAATCTGCATTTCCTTCAAATTATTTGGTGACAATTAAGTTACGGTCGTCTGACTGTTAGGTTTCTCTCCAAAGCAGATAAAATGCATTTCTGACAATCTTGTGACTGTTGAGTTAAAGGCTGATTCAGAGATTTCGAAATATAATTTTTCTGGGTATTAATGGAAATAGCCAGCTTAAACTAAAGATAGTCACCTAAAATGCTGATTTCCGAAGTTAGATGGAATCAGATTTTTCGTTTTCATGCAGTAAACATTTATGTATAGCTTATAGTGCCATAGGATACTATGTACAACAAAAGTTCCGGATCCGGAAATTTATAACAAAGATGTGATTTCTATATGAAGGAATTCGATTGAGCTTAGCCATTTCACACAGTGATTAGTAGAGGGACAAGCATTAGGTACATGCAAAAACACGATTTGTTTGAAAATTGAGGGCGCCCTCCTCAGGAATCTCTGAGTCGGCCTTTAAGGCTTAAGTTATAAACCAAAGCATGCAAAATGTTATCTTTCTGACATTCTTTCTGATAATCTTCGACTGTAGAGTTATGGCCTTGCAAATGTTAGGTTTCTCTCCAAAGCAGATAAAATGCATTTCTGACAATCTTGTGCCTGTTAAGTTAAAGGCTTGTGAATCGTGCACAGATTACGAACCAAAGCAGACATAATTTCTCTCAATCTTGTGACATTGAGTTACGGTCTTGTAAATGCTGATTACTCTCCATGCAAAGCACACAAAAGTATGTATTTCTGTTAATCTTGTGATTAAGGAGTCTGTCTGATTGTGAGTGTTGATATACCAACCAAAGCAGGTAAATCTACCCGTCACTCTTGTGACTGTTACGGTCGGGCTTGTGAAATGAGTTACGAACCAAAGCAGACAAAATCTGCATTTCTCTCAATGACTGGTAAGTTGCGGAATTGTGAATAATGAGTTATACGAACCTTAGTAGACAAAATATGTTTCTGTCAATCTAGCTTATAATAATTAATTTCAGGGTTACGAACCAGAGCAGGCAAACTCTGCCCTTCTTTCAATCTGGTGACGGGTTCATAAATGAGTTTTTACCATTCAAAGCAGATAAAATCTACCTTTCTGTCAATCTTGTGACTGAGAAGTTACGGGCATATGCATATTAGTTACGAACCAAAGCAGTCCAAATCTGCCATTCTGTCAATCTTGCGACTGTTAAGTTACGGCTTACAAATGATGAGTTATACGAACCAAAGCAGACAAAATAAATTTGCCTTTCTGTCAATTTTGTGATTGCTGAGTTCAAGTACGGGCTTATATGAACGATGAGTTATGAACCAAAGCAGATAAAAATATGTATTTCTCTCAGTCTGTGAATCTTCAGTAACAGTCCTGAACAGGAATACAATATAAATAACAGATTTCAAAGTCAACGGTACAGCATAAAAACCACCGTGTGGGCTCACTATATTAAATTTTAATCACCGTGTACTATTTTCATTTATTGCTCACTATTGTTTAATCTATTTCAACAGAAACTGATGGTTTTCGTACAAACCAAATTGCATCCAATTCAAACAATTTCCTTATGACACGCTGTAGTGTATAGTTTATAATTATGCATTCCATTAATGCTATACCAACAGTAATATTTAATATCATGAACTTGTACTTCGCTTCAAGCTTCCAGGTGCCATTCGTGTTTGCTCGAGCTAAATACAGGAGTTGTATGAAACTAAGAATTCGATTTCCAAATGGGACAAAAAATAATATTGCTGTACTGTTGATAGTGTTTGTTGGTATAAACGGACAAGATAGAGCAACCTTTCTCACATTGAAGAATGCAGTAGTTAGAGTTTGCGACATTAAAAGGGTCATATCATTGTGTGACGAGAAATTTCTTGAACGCAGTGAATTGATATAATAGAATATACTTCGAGGCTTACAAAAACAGTCTGCTATCTACTGCTGATAGCAAACTATATTACCCGCTGTCTTTGCTCATTGCAAGGTTAATCAACAAATACACGAGGATGTTTACCATACCAACTATAATGTATTTTTTTTTACTGTTTATGAAAGTAATCTTTATAATATTGATAGCAAGATATACTATGAAAATAAAAAGTTACCCACTGTTGATTACAAGGTTTATGACAACAAACTGCGATTTACTGTTGATTAAAAGCCTTGTTGAAAACAGTCTGCTGTCTACTGCTCATATCAAGGCCTTTATAAACAATCAGCTATCTACTGTTGATAGTAAGGCCTTTATAAACATTCTGCTATCTACTGCTGATAGCAAGGCTTTATAAAACACTCTGCTATCTTCTGCTGATAGCAAGGCCTTTATAAACACTCAGCTATCTTCTGCTGATAGCAAGTCCTTTATAAAACACTCTGCTATCTATTGCTGATAGCAAGGCCTTTATAAAACACTCTGCTATCTTCTGCTGATAGCAAGGCCTTTATAAACACTCAGCTATCTACTGCTGATAGCAAGGCCTTTATAAAACACTCTGCTATCTTCTGCTGATAGCAATGCCTTTATAAACAATCAGCTATCTACTGCTGATAGCAAGGCCTTTATAAACAATCAGCTATCTACTGTTGATAGTAAGGCCTTTAAAACATTCTGCTATCTACTGCTGATAGCAAGGCCTTTATATATCAGCCTGCTATCTACTGCTGATAGCAATGCCTTTTTAAATCAGTCTGCTATCTACCCCGCTATCTACTGCTAATATAAAGCAAGGTTAACCTGATATCTATACTGCCTATACCAAGATTTGTGAAAGCAAGGGAATGTTAAAAAATACCCAGGAGGAGCTCGCAATACCCGAGGTTAAACTCTGTGGACCTTGTACGCACTATGACATAGCCCTGCTAGAAGACTCTGAAACCCGGATGGCAGAGAACAACTGAAGCCATCAGGATCAATTGCTGAGAAGCTTGGCCTTCGGTAGTTTTTTTAAAACAAACACTAAAATTCTCCCTGTTTAGCCGTCACCCATCCACACTTGGGGTATCTAACCAGACCGTGTTCCATGTCTGTAAGATGTGCTGGAGAGTTTAGCAACGCGCCGACAGAAAGGTCGACGAGAGCGCAGTCCCTCTCTCCGAGCTGGTGTGATTCTTTGAACAGTATTATGCAAACATGTGCTGATTGTGAAAATGACCTTATGTGTGTGATGTTAGTGGACAAATATATCAGAAAGAGTCCCATTGTAAGCGTAATACATTCATAGAGTTCTAACAATGCTTCTGATTATAGGAATATGTCCTTCATTCTTAAAGATATTTACAGTGTCTGAGTGTTTTTTCACATAGTCAAGTAAGCTATTCCATACTTTTTGGGCTGCAACCTGAAAAACTCCGCTGTCCCCATTGATGTTTCGCAGAGGGATAATAAAGAGAATCCATTCTCGAAGTTTGGGGAAGAAGTTTTGAACTGTTTTTCTGGTGCGAAGTGTTCTGAATCAGAAGTTTTGGTCCAACCGCTGAGAAATATGCATGGGAACATTTAATAAGGGGTAAAATTTGTAACAGGGGTAATATTTATAAGTCAAATTGTTAAATCCACACCAAATTGTAATTTTTCTCGTAATGATTCGGATTAGAACGCTTGTTTTTGGCTGGCATCTGATAGCTTTGTAAGAAAACCACGCTATCTACTGCCGATAGGCAAATTAGTCGAATAGCTTTCTGAATGTATTATCGGAATGATGGCAGGGTTTTACTGCAATAACATTTGTGTCTTTCATCAAGGCTTTGCTATACGTGTGCGAGACCTTTTCAGTGCTCGCTGTGGATAAAAGATCGCAGGGTCTTTGAGCAGATTTCTCAGACTCACTGGCTGAATAAAAAAAAATACAAAATCCTGTAGATTGTGAAACTGCATGAAATTTCTCCTAACCTCATTGACCACTCATTTTTAAACACGGTCCACTCGTCCAAAATTAGCTATTATGGTTGACGTAATAGGAATTATAAAGCTCTCTATATTGTCATCAGTACCTTTCAAGTGAAGCAAGTCTCCTCTTTCATTTAATAATGTATTGGAATCATGTCCGTTAATTACCAATTAACAACCGAAAGCTTATTATGCGTCCAATTTGGCTTTTAGCAAAAAATCTCAAATTTAAATATTCTTATTGCCTAATTTCACAACCTCGAGGAAATATTGCTTTTTGTTATTTTAGCTGATGGGGTTGTTATATTTTGTAAACATTCTCAATTTTGCTTGAAATGTCTAGGGCACTAAATTTCATAACTTAACAGATTGTTTAAATAGATCAAAGTAGGTGAATTACACTTAACTCATATTTTTTTTTTCTGCAGATCACTTTTTCTAAAAAACAATCGCACACACACACATACACCACCTCGCATGCACACAACACACCACATACCACATATACACCACACCACACACACGCACACGGACCATCTTGTGTTCGCTGTAAATAGCATGTCAGAAGGTTTGCATCAAATCCTATATGCTATCCTCATGCATTAATTTAAATGTTGTCGGGTTGTGAAGGACCGTTTTAAATGTTATTATAATAGAGTCAGCAGTATCGGTGTGTTTATCATGGGTTTTTTACATCGTCTGCTGATATGATCACACTGTGTTTGAATTGCAAGGATGACTTGCTGCTAGTGAACTTATTTCAACGCAAATATAGCCCGTTTTGGTGATAATTCCATTAACATCCATATCATTTGTAATACGGGGTTGAAAATGTTAAACGTATAAACCTCGGGAAACTTAGAATTCTATGAATGTTTAAAACATGTCATCGTATTCTTACTCAGTTTTCGTTCTTTACATTAACAAATTAAGCATATGGGTGGATACTGGCCCAATACTTCAAAAGCACGTTTGAGATAACCATGTTGAAATATCTCATAGGAACTGCTGTTCACTATTTTCTACTTCATCACCTACCTGTCGACGAGTCTGATATTTTCTAACTCTAAAATATTATAACATAGGCCTAATTCATTTTGTATTCTGAATGGGAATCGAACCCATGGTCTTTAAATCACAAGATGAGCGCCAAAAGACACTGCCACGCTCGAACCGGTGTAACTAAACTGAAATCCCAACGCGGCAGCGTATTTGTGTTGGACCAAATTGATTCCTCATACCTAAGGAAAAGTGCAGGTGTGCGCAGTTCTCTCTACATTATTATATTAGATCATGGTCAAGGAACCAACTTGGTACCTGTAATATAACCTAACGAGGGAATGATGTTCATATGCTACCATGTCCAACATAATAAATGTTAGCCGTGAAGACGAGCGATAAGTTATAATATGGTTGCAAAAATATGCGTGCAGTACACAATGGAAAACACAACAGGTATATACGATATTACATCAGGGACGCTGTATTTCATGAAACTGGCAGGTGTTTGTTTGTTTGTTTGTTTTTGTAATACTTAAATAAAATCATTAGCGGAGGAAAGCGCACACATAATCGGGATCGAATAGTGGTCCTAAGAGGGTCGTCGAGTGCCAAATTGTGTAAACACGTATTTCAATACGGAATGAATCGCAATCTCATCATAGTGCGCAGTTCACACTCCACAGAAAAACGTTTCGCACAATTTGGCACTCGCCAGTGGTGTAAAGAGATGAATCCAAAAACGATGGTCATGGATCCAGGGCGGAGCCAGGGGGTGGCGGGTGGAGGGCGGTTGCCCCTAAGTTTCCAAATTCTGGAAAACAGAGGTTTTAAGCAATAAATTGTGTTAAAATTAAGATTTTTTACCTATATGATTTTGTTTACCTATAAGATTTTACCCCTGCCTGGATCATTTTTTGCGACCAGAAGGATTCACACCAGTAATAACACGAGAAACCGGTAAGTCCAGCCCCCGCTGCAAATGAGGTGGGTTTTTTTGGTGACCCTCGCCTAAGTATACCCTAAAAACTGAGAGAAATGGCGAGATCTGGGTTGCAATCATGGTTGCTATCAATATTAAGTATAAAATCTGTAGCAATATCAAAAAAGGTTGTCATTGATGTGTTATTTTGATCCGACAAACCAATTTAAAAAAACCGTATTCTTACAGGGAACACCTGACTGAAAAAGTGCTGTGACCTCCAGGGTCCACGGTGCATGCTAGTCTTCACGGTCCAGTAGCTCGAAAATTTTGGGGATAACTACCCTAATTTCATGATTGATTGGGTAGGAGATATGATAATCTTCAAGCAGAATGTTAGCTTTAAGGTCTGAGATTTTCCATTGAGGAGAAAATGACGTTTTCATCTCGCCCATTTTGTACAGGAACGAATGGGAGCAGTATTTAGTGGTGTGAAACCAGAATCTCTCACTCTCACTTCAGGCTTCAAACGAGGTAGATACTCCGAGTCTGTGTACACCTCTCTGTTTCGTACGAGCGCTCGTTACCGATATACCTTAACCCTAACAGTCTTTTGGTTTCTAGAGAGGAAGGGAAAGGGTCAAGGGGTCCTGGTAGAAGCTAAAGAAGATTGGACGTCCGTGGCGGTATTCGAACCCGGGGCCTCCGGCGCATCATTCCCATGAGCAGCGATGGCAAGCCACGAGGGAGTCGTTGTCCCAGCCAGCGATTTCGTGCCCTTATGAGTGTTGGTACGATGACGTCATCGCATCTTTTTGGACTCATTGAGTCCTTGTGAGTTTTGGTAGTGATATAGGGTTAATTCCTTTCAGATACCGCGTACCATGTTAATGGCCCATTGACTGCTGGTTACCAGTAGGCCTAACCTACATCATACAGTCATATAACAGAAAAGAATTCATGCACAAACATTGCAATTGTGCATGACCGGAGGTTATAACAATACCAAAATTATTTTCCTGGAATCGGGCGTATAGGTCTAATTGTAAGATGAACGACAACTTGCTATCTACTGCTGATAGCAAAGTCATCAACTCAGTCAAGTTCGAAGATATATCCACTGTGCAACGCCGGGGTGCAGCGTAACCCGAAGAATATCAAATCATCGCGTTTAGAACATTACAGCAAACACCATCGTAAGTTTTGACCTCTTCTTTGCAAAACTAAATCAATATGCTTAAACAGACCTAGTTCAATCAGTTGATTGTTCCTTCTAAATATTGCTATCTACTACAGATAGCATTAGGCGCTGAACACATGCATATATTGTGTTTTTGTTGTTGTTGCTGATGCTACTGCTGCATGATGCTGCTGCTACTGTTGTTGTTGTTTTTGTTGTTGATGTTGTTGTTGTTGTTGTTGATGCTGTTTGTAAATGCAAAATGGTTTGTGATTTTTTGTTGGGTTAGGCCATTAAGCATGCAGAGATACCACTTTTCGGGATTTTTGTTAGTCCAAATTTACGCTATTTTATTTATTTTCAGCCCGTTTTCGGGCTTTTTAGGCCAATTTTACGCGCTTTTTCAGGGTTTTTCACCAGTTTCATGGTTTTTGAGCTAGCTGTACTGAGTGGCATCTCTGATTAAGATTTCTGCTGTACTTCGTCATTTTTCTTTCGTTCTATTTTAAATGAGAACAAGTAATGTCATTTTTGTATGTAATCCGATTACGAAGTCATGACCCCATGAACCACGAGATCGGGCATTAAGACTAAAGCATAATTTGTTTATTGAGGGTATATTAAAAAGCTAAATATGACCGTTGTGTATTCCTGTTCGTTGTTCGTTTTCTAAGGCTAACATATTTCTCATCCAAACACAACACTATATAGTCATATATTAGCAAAGTAAAGTTTGTCGTAAGGTCAGTGTAGTCAAACAAGATCATTCTTTGTTGGTATCTTTGGATTTGTTTTGCCTCACTCATGATACCACGACTATGAAACAGAGTTTGGCTACATCCGGTCCGTTGTTGTTTTGTGTGCATCTTTTCTTTTTTCGTTTTCAAGTCTGGTGTGTAATATATAGCTGACGTGACACCACGTCATATAAGCTTCCTTTTCTCTTTTTTGGCCTGGGTTAGGTTCGCGCCGTCAACTTAATGAATATTTCCTTGTCGTGTTTTGTGTACAAACGGTTTGACATATAGAATAATGAAGATAGTTTTCAATGGTCATTTAGACCTCGAGTGTTTTCCTTTTCTACCGGTCAATAGAAGTGCTAATGCGGTAGTGATGCATTTTTTTCGTTAAACTGAATTTGAAAAAACGTAAACACTCCAATACTACTTCATTTTTTTTTTTGCGGAATTGGGCATATTCCCTGTACCGCCACCACTCCTCTCCGCCCTGTTCCTATTGTTAATGATGCCACACGCAGAACAAACTTGAGTCGGACGCGTTTTGTGTGTAGCGGATAGTAGGCATGTGTGCGCTACCCTCTTCACCCGTACGTAAACCGCTTTCTTGGACAGGTCAGCGCCAAGTTGGCGTCTTGATGGCCTCATCAAAGTCAACCTTTGGCTTATTGTAAGAACTCCAAGAGAGAGAAATAAACCACCACCCGTGGGGTCCTTTCTTTTCCCTTTGGGATGCTTTTAATATTACTTACTTACCTACCGCGATAAAATTTTAGATGATGATCCACCACTGTCCGGCATAAAAACTCAATTTTGCACCGTAACCAGGCAAATCATTTCGCAAACAGCGCGTGTTCGGTAAGGGACTAGCCGCGTGTCGTTTTTTATCACTTGCGATGAAATACCAGTCTCGTTTTCTTTTGGATTCTATTTTTTTTCCTCATCCCTGTCCCTCTTTTGGATAAGAAAAAAACATGCCAAATGGGTGTATTTGAAAAAATCGCGTGATTGCTAGTGTTGTAGGAACTCTGTGGCGGTGATGTCATAGAGAAACCATAATCCTAGGCAAACACGCAACCCCCGTGCACCTGTTCTCACAAATTATTGATTGAAACAGCTTCCCTAATAATAAAAAATAAAAATTGAAAGAGGTTAGAAAAAGAAAACAATGAGTGTTCCGTGTGGAGAAAAAAGGATATAAATTAAGAGAACTTGCGCTTGGTCATAACTGAAATTACAGTGCAGCGAACGCGACGACGAAAACACCCCACTCAATATTACTGATCCAAATGAGTTATATATTGACTTGATTAAGGTGGAATTGAAGACAAGAGTGTCCCTTCTCATCCCTTAAGGATTTGAATCGATTCTAATCTTAACAATTTGAAAGCAGAAGGCAGTTTAAGTAAGACATAAAAATCATAGAATTGCCCTGCCAAAATATGCTATTGTACACCTTAGTGACATCTTTCTCAATTCGTTAGAAGAATGCTTTTGAAGGGTCCAAAACAACGCTTAGTCTTAGCCTGGCGGTCTTTAAGGTGGTTTCGGGTAATTAGGACAGTCTTTCACAAAATGCCACCTTGTACATGTATAGAGAGTTGACGGCCATTGGCGCACAGTGTTAGCACCACGAAGGACTATGGCGGCTGGCAGCACCTGACTTTTTGAGCGTCCCACTTTCGATTTAACACAACCCTACAATGGCGGCAACAATGTGCTGCTTAATTGCTTTGAAGGCAATTTAAGTTACCTACTTAAACTTAGGATCAAAATTGTCCGGATTTTATTGTATTTTCCAGAAGTAAGAAGTGGCTTTTTAGAGAGATGCGGGTTGCTATTTTTGTTACAACTAAAATGAATGAGGAAAGTTCTTCCTTTATTATATAACTTGCAAGCGACGTGGATAAAGTCGTAGAACCGTGTTTGTGGCAAGTTAATTGAACTCTGCAGTATTTTATAATGTATCGGTAGCACGGATTTCCGGCGTTTAGGACTGTTTCGCGTGATTTTTGGTGATTGTTGTACTTATCTTCTCTTCTTCCGTATATGCCCTGCACGTAAGTCGATATAGCTGCGAAAAAAGGCCACGAACGCATGGTGGCCACGGAAATTGTTTTAAGAGAAGAATGAAAGGTCAAGATCAAATTTTTTAATGTTTGTCCACCAGTTAATTCGCCCTTGTGTAATTGCTTTTTACAAAACAAGATAACAAATGGAATTCGTCCTGGAAATCTGAACGTCTGAAGCCACACCAATTTATTATTCGGTAACGACGTTTCATTTTTCATGTTTGTTTGTGTCTTGTATTTCAACTGTTTGTCATTGATTTTCATCCAATTGCTCCTCGAATTCGTCGTCAATATCAAGACTGGCGTATTTAAAAAGCAATTTGTCGTTTTCAATTGAGATTCATTAACATATTCTTCATTTTAGGCTAAGTGCCGTAAAGGCCATTTAACAGCATTAAAAAGGGCGAACTCAGAGTTTTGAAGTCTATTTTTTTGTGTGAGTAATTTAAAATATCAACTAGAACTAATGATAGTTCCTAAAATGCACAGTTCCAAATTTTGATATGAATTGGGATTTTTCTCGTTTTGATGCCAGTAAACATTTTGTAAGTATAACAGTGCCATAAATACTGTGTATAACAAAAAATCCGGATCCGGAACTTGTATAAGAAATTTGTGATTTTCTATATGAAGACCTTTGATATGGGCTTAGCTATTTCACACAGTGCTTAGTATGGACAAGCATATGATGCAAAAAACACACGATTGTTTGAAAATTGAGGGCGCCCTCCTCCGGGAATCTCTGATTCAGCCTACATATGATTCTTTGGTGATGGTTCAAATGTTTTTGTTTTGTTTGTTTGCTTATCTCCATTGTCTCTTCAAACCATGCCTTATTTTCTGCCCTTGTCCTGTTTTTTAGTTTTTTTTCGCCTTAAAATTGAAGCGAATACTTTATTTTAAACATTGGTATGTTAAATGAGGGATTTTTTGTCCCAACGCACATATGTTAAACATTTTTTTAATTACATATTTTGCCATAATTTCACTCGATTAAAATCTAATAAAAGATAAATATGTTCATCTTTTTGTTTAAACTTCTTTTTTAACCATTTTTTGACTATTTTGGCTTTACCGTTTAGTTATGGGTAGAAGGGGGGGGGGGGGTCTCGTTCCCCCCTGAAATATATTTCTATCCGTGTCGCTATATCAGAAAAAAACGCGTAGTAAACGATTAGCTTGTTAACAAAATAAAAAATTGTCCCTCTACCATTTTATGTAACTTTAATATGCAAATTTAGGATCGCCATTACTGAAAAACCATATCTCAACAACAAGAAAACACAAAATGTTGTTTCTGCTGAGGCACTGTGAACTCTGTCTATCACATTTTATTATTATCTGTTCGAATCCAGATGACAGCCAACTGGCCGCTGCAATGATCTGTAAAACATAAAACGATGTCTACCTCTAAAATATTTACTTGTAAGTCAAAAATAATAATATATTATAAATTAAGTAAGATATGTATGTCTTTGATGACCACAAGAACTCGTATCTTATCTGTTTGTATGATATGCATTCTTAAGATTCAATGCAACGACTAATTTCTCTCTCCATCATGAATCTTTGAACTTTTGAAAATTGCTTATAACTGGATATGTCGTCTCACAATAATAATAAAAGTCTAAATTAAAGTATGGAATGTATTGTTGACAAGTATAAACCAATAGCTTGCAATTTTGTTTGTTAAAATTTAAATGTGTCAATATGGCCACATTCAAACAATTTAAACTTTAAAAATTACCCTATTTTGGTCGTCTAGGTCTAGACATATCACCTAGAAAGAATGACAAAGTGCAAATCAAAATATGTCTAATATCATTGGTAACTCATAACTGCTATTTTGTTCCAGTAGTATTTTCTGTGAATTCAAGAATGTCGGCTAATAAAGCCGCTTTCAGGATTTTTGAACTCGGTGAAATTAGCCGCCATCTTCATTTTCAATATTTAACCAAACAAACATACTAGCTTTAGGTTTTAATTGGTCAAACCACATTTCTCATACTTTAATTCACATTTTCAAGCCTAATTTTGGGATAATATCAGGTACTTTCTAGTTTTAACACATTTTGAGAATGGCGACAAATTGGGCCGCCATATTGGAAAGTGTTTACTATACTACTCACTAAGCAAAAACAGGCAGATATGAGTATCTAATAGTCGACTACATATATCCCTTAATTAATTTTTTCATTTTATGACTATGACACTAATAATACCGGCTTTAGCACACTTTTTATACTTTGTAGATCTTGGAGCGGCAGGTTGGCTACCATCTGGCATCTGAAGCAAAACAACAATACAAATATGCACGGCAATCGTCATAGTTCTTAGAAGAACAATTTTTTTGTGTCTTGTTGTTTAGATACGGTGAAAACTATCTTTTTCTGTAATGGCGATCCTAATTGCATAAATTTTACCTAAAAATGGCCGTGGGACAATTTTTGATTTTTTTTAACATAGGCTGAATCAGTTTTCTACGCATTTTTCCGATATAGAGATATTGATATATTTCAGGGGGGTGCACGAGATCCCCTTCTACCCCCTAAACTAGTGTAATCCAACATGACCAATGGCGGGCTTCAAACATTCTTCACTAAACCAGGGCCCCTTATAAACCCACTCACATAGTATAGAAATTTATTCAAAAAAAACATTTAGGGGCGTGCAACCCCGCGTGCATCCCTAATTTCTTCGCCGAATGTTTACTTTTACAGATGGTGGTCAGCAGGTGGTATCAGGAAATAAACAACGATTCCCATTTAATGAACCGCCCCCCGAGTGAATATGAAACACAAGATTCTTAAAATCAATTATAAAGACAAATTGCTTTTTCAGTCAATCGCCACGTGGGGCGAATTTGTGAACGAATGTGACGAATAAAGTAATACAAAGTTGAAATACATGGCATAAGTATACATAACTAGTTACAGCAAAATATTAAATGGGTTTTGCGTTTCTCGCGAGTCACATTTTCGTGAGACGAATTTTAATTATTCTTTTATTAGGTGCAACGAGAGATTTTTGCATATAACAGGTGTCCCTAAAA
>JAMKCH010010242.1:0-29042 GCA_023653785.1 Ophioderma brevispina | reverse complement strand
TTTTTGGGGGTGGTGTGGGTCCTTGTCGACTTAGGCTAAAAGTGGAAAATCTGAGATACCAGACTTAAATTTTGATGGTCAGACCTTCATCACTGCAGAAGAGAAAGCCAGCTGAAACAAAAAAGAAAAATACCCCCCCACCTTTTCACCCAGGACTGCCTCGAGGGTTGCCTCCAAAAGTCTCTGCCATGATGATGTGTACTTTTAAAATGTGTTTGATAGTAAGCTTTTTTATGTTGTTATGTTTTTGTATTTTATGTGGCCGCTGGCAACCAATGTTTGTCATTGAATGGTCTCCCCGGTTTTAAAAATTACCGAAAATAAATAATAAATATTGAAATACGAGAATGTCATTTTTTCTATGTCATATTTTTGGTAGGTGGCATTGTCTGCTGTGCAACGTTCCCATTGGTTTGTACAGTGGCGTGATGGAGAGTATGGCAGAGAAAAGTGAGCTCGCTATTAGCTATAAAAGGTAATGAACGTGTATTCGTATTATTTTATACATGAATAGTATACTGCAAGGTGGGGTTCCGATTATGTGGGTTTCATTGTTTCTACTTGATATGGAGAGCCTGGCACTTGCAATACACTTACCATCAGTATGTGGGAGGAAACGAACTTGCGGTTTTTATCATAGAAGCGATAATGCGCATTGCAAGCACCTATCACTACTGTGCTAATATGATGGTTAAAACCACTAAAACGGCAATTTTTGTTAATAGCTGGTAAAGAGTGGATGGAAGCTGAAATTTCAGGACGTCATGAGGAAAAATACTGCCTTTCATATGATATCAAAATTTATACTACTTCCGGGTAAAACTCGGGGGGGGGGGGTGGGCAGAGTGCGAATCGGAACAAGCACATTTTAAAGAGGAAAAAGTCCTAATTGTTTTATTTCTATTTTTAATGACACTCCATTTGATGGAAGGGGGTCGTAGGGAACCCAATAATTATCTAATCACGGGAGCGATGGATTTTTTTTTCATGAAGGAGTCGGAAAAAAAGACGTTAGTTCATAAATGGCAACATGTCCTAGCTCCCCGACCTGGTGCACTAACTTCTTGTTATCAGTCGATTCGCGTTGATACGTCGTCTCCCGGAGTATGGGACCTATTCATTAATTAGGAAGGGGAGGGAAAATGAAAGAATTCAAATGCACGTGACACAGCGATTATCTTGGAGGGAAACACTCCGGTGGTATATAACTCACTCCACCTACCATAAGACAATTTCATTCATGTATGGAAACGAACAATAGTGTATTTCAGGCTATTAAACATATTCCTCCACAATAACATGATTAAAGAGTCCTGCGCTCATTGAATTTTCACCTCCGCAAGAAGGTATACGGGGGTCACATATCAGATGAAATCGGTATAGTGCTACCCAATGCGTTAGATGTGTTGGGTCCAAGGGGGTAAGGCCATTCAAAACCAGTTCGTCCCGTGCTGGGCTATGACATTTTGAATATTGCACGGAATAATAATATTGTTTGGTGGCTTGTATACCACACATAATGTCAATTCGATCAAACAATACGCCACAATACAGTTGTTTGGATGTTGGGTGCTATTGGGTGGTTAAATTTTGTCCTACCCAGGCCACAAACGAATGAAAATGAACGTCAGTCGTCTTGATTTAATTAAACCCTCAATGAAATAATTTTTCACCTAAAGCGCGCATGATATGAGAAAAAAGAGTATCTGGCCAATGTGATCAGGTGCCTATATTACAACTGGCCACCTTAACACACATACTCAATTTGTATATCACTACCGATTAGTGTATATGCAAAGCGGCACCACAGTATGTGGAAGGAGCGGAGGCAGCAATTGCTTTTATTGTTGGTACTCTATGTTCTTTGTGGTGGCAAAACATGCGAGACGCAAGAATTTCTAAGATTACGTAACTTTTTGGCCTCTCTATCTCATAGAACCTCTTTGGTTGGGTCGGCCTACGCTAAATAATAAACAGCCAAAAGTATGTAGTTATTTTTTTAATTGGTCCATTTAGATACATCACTGATGGCATTTGCAATGTGCGTCTTTTATACCGGGTCACATCACGATTGACTGTATGGCCTGCTGAACTCAATGAGAATGAATACTAAGAAAGGTGAGGTTGAAAGCTGTGTGTACGTTATGCGTTACTTCATTAGGATTGTATATGATTTCTGGAATCTTATTTGTCGAACATTAGCTGCAAAGAAAGTTCAATCGACTAACATTCTTTCAGGAACAAAACGTATTCTCTTCCACAAACAAGTTTGGTTTCGAGTTTTACAACATGTGCACTTTTTCACTTTTAATTTTAACCGTTAGTCATTACAGATGCATAATAATATTGGTCATTATCATACATCTGACGCAAAGAAAATTCAGGGTAAACTAAAACTAAATCAAAAAACAATTTGATTTCATTGTGTGGCATTATATCGAGACAGAGTTAATGGCATTGTATTTGTTTTAATTGCATGGGTAATTCCCAACATTTCTTAAACAATGATCGCAATATTTAGTAGGTACTATTGAAATATTTGCTATATCATATTTTAATAAAGCTTCGCTTTGGTTCTTTACCTCAATGTAGCCGGCGTCGTTATACGTCTTTCAATATTCCTTGACAGATATCGGCAAGTGATCGTGAGTTTCATGAAGACACAATGCCGGACAATTTTGAAAATTAATAGCTGACGACGCTGTATGAAGTGGAAATAACATTCCTAGCAAAAAGTATACCGCAGGAAGACGGCAATATTTACACAATATTCGCAAGGATGATGCGTCATTCAGTGTTTTAAAAGAAAAATTCTGGCACCAAGGGAGACAATTGCCAGTGATGGATTGGTTGCTCCAGGTAAATAAGAATGAAATAAGTAGTTCAGATGTTTGTATGGGATAAAAGGAGACTTTAGCACTTAAGGCTGGTTCTGAAAGGGAGACTAACTTTGGTCAGGGTTTAAAACCAGGGGCTGTCCTACAAGAGTGACTTTTTTCCTCTAACATGCAATAAAAATGTGCGTGTAACGGTGAGATGCGAAAATCCGCATGGATGGCCGGTTCGGGAAAAACAGGAAAAAAAATAAAATCTGTTGTACCGATTCAAATGATGGTCTAAAAACCAATTTTAAAATGGAAAATCCCTTTCACAAAGGTCTTTTTTCATAAAAAAATATTGCTCATAATAGGAGTAAAAATACATTTACATTCTTGCAATAAAAATAGAAAAAGTTACTCCAATACGATTTAAGGGGCAAAAAAGTTGTTAATAGCGCCACCAAAATCCATATTTATGCTAATTAGCACAACAACGCCATGGCCGTTTTGACTTATTAATATATACGCAACTGATAATTTGGCAATTACACAAAATTTTGGGCAAAATAATTTAGCGTTAAAATATGGCCAGCGAAAACAAAATGTTGGACCCCTTATACACTTAAGTGGACGTTTTTGATGACATATTGATAAAAAATAGTATTTTCCACATTATTTACTTTATTTTATTCTCAACACTTATTTCATGTAGACCATCGCGTATATACGTAGTTCTCTCTTCTCTGTCGGGGCTGAGTGGGAATCCGAACGATAGATTACTCTATAAGTCTAAGGTTACAAGTGTGCGTCGCATTCTTAGGGGGGTAGCAACAGAACAAGTATTTTTATGAAATACTAATGCATCCCCCTGTATGTGACCTTTGACCTATGTGTGTGACCGTTGACCTCAGATTTGTTCTGTGCTCATGTCAGCAGTCCTTTTGACCACATTCGGTGGTCATAGGGCATTCCTATGTAAATTTATCTCTAGATGACCTTTGACCTTTTGGGTCATTCCGAAACCCTGCAAACAAAGGCCAGACTGTCCTCCCCTACCTTAATGCCAAATATCACCCCCATATGTTAAAGGTCCCAGGAAATGCAAATATAATTGATGTGGTTTGCGTCAAGTCTACACGGAGGGACTAGAAAGCATTCAATATTTGGGTTGGTGATGACATCATTAGTGAAACTATTGATTTTTCAGAGAGTAATAGAAATTCCAGGTGACTGGTGTGAATCTTTTCATGACACTGACTGAAAATCAATAGTTTCACTAATGATGTCACTGGTTGTGTAATTTTTTCTGGCCATGTTTATTGGGATGGAATGTCCCATAAAGATTTGGAGTAGGTTTATCATCTCATTTCCTGGGACCTTTAAGAATCACGTTTCAGGGGTCCCTGTCAGGCTGTCAACATATTTAATCACTCAAACCTTTTGTACTTGAGATGTGTTAGAAATGTACGCTATGCTAGATCCCGCGCTATATACATGTGCAATTGAGGAAGAAGTTTCATAAAACGAACTTATTATTTGGCATTTAATTCTTTTTTAACACTTATGCTTCAAAGTCTTACTTTAATGATAACAAATAAGACCTTGGATAATTTGGGGAAGCAGGTATTTGCTAATGTGAAAAGTAAGTTTTTTAACCACCAGTCATTGGATTAAATTTGAATAAACTCATATCAATGCTACTGTGCAGACTCAATTATACAATTATAAAGAAATACAATTGCATAATCATCGTGTAGATAAAAATAATTTTCCTATGAATAATCACAGTACAAAACATCTGAGATAACCACCGAGTAGTATATGAAATTTCATTTTTAATTACATGATAATATGAGCATCACACATCTGGGTATACACACATACGTACTTAAAGGGTACAAATGTTTTCAGGATTTAAAGGTGCGTGTCCCGTTCGTCTTAGGCACCCCCCCCCCCATTTAACCGGAAGTAATATCAATTTGTCAAATTGTCGTCCTGAAATTTGTGCCATCAAAGCCATTTCATTCCCAAGATATAAACAAAAAACCGCCGTTCTAATGTTAGCACAGTATTAAATAGGGCTTTGCAATATGTATCATTGCTTCTATCATCAAAACCGCATGTTTGTTTCCCACGGTACATGATGGGCCGTATGTGCAAGTAGAGAACACAATAGACATAAATCGGAACAAGTACCTTTAACTCGTTATGTTGCATCTGACGTCAAAGAAGCATAATGTAGTTTGTTTTGTGTATCTTTGCTTGCCATGATGTACATTTTTAACACTTAAGTGGACAATGTCTTCCTACTTCAATTAGGGGACAACGGGGTTCCATGGAACCCCTTGCCGAAAGTACTTTCCCAAAGGAATTTTTGCACGAAATGTATACCACACCAGACAATAACAGCTAAAAAATATAATCTTCCAAAGAAACCTTTAAAATAGGGACAAGACATTATTTTCAAATTCGAAAAAAAAACCCCATAAATTAACACGGCTTCGTTTCTACAAAATGCATATGTGGAAAGAATAATGTGTTAATTTACAAAGGTCCAAATGGAAAATTATCCATGAACTCTGGGGGACAAGGAGACAAGGATTTAAAGCAAGAAAAGAGATGGCATAGTGATGCAGATGTACTGGCTGAAAGGGAGAGGATATTTCAGCTCTCTATTAAACAATGTTAGTAACCCAACAACTGATCAGGCGCGGATCCAGGGGCGGAGGGGGCGCGCGCCTCCCGGTAATTCTGCAAATTCTTGCAAAATCAGCCCATTCTGAGCTATTTTGGACCAGTTACAGCCTTTCAGCCCCCGGTAATTTTGACGTTTTTCAAGTCCTGGATCCGCCCCTGCTGAACTACCACCATCTGCTGTGGACAGAGCCATGAAAACAAAGAAGGCATTAGGTCTTGATTATGCAATAACTACTGAGGCATTGCAGGCAGGAGAAGAAAAGATGTTATCCACAAATTTTGTATTCGGGTATGTTCAACTTCATCACCACCGCAACAGTTGACCACGTGTAATAAAGCGTGAAATGTTGCGTGAAGAGTCAACTGAAGCAAGTGCCCTATTCTTTACCGTTGTAGGCGGACTATAAAAACTTCTACACCAGTGTAACAAAACTGAAAGTCATCCCACGAGAGATTGTCCTATCTGCCAAAACAACATGTTCGGAATAAACCGTGACCTTGTAGACGAAACTAAAGACACTCTGCTGTAAATAAATGAATGTGTGCAATAAACAATAGAGGACACAATAGGTAGGACACTCAATCGCTTACCTTCACAGTAACACTGTATTTCTCGTGCAAGACAAATAAAATAATGGCTCGACCTCAAAATAATTGCAACAGAAACAATGTTGGTGTTGTTATACTAAGAAATGATATTTCAAATGACATTTCAAAAGTCTTGAAGTATGAGTAGCGGGGAACATGGATTTCAAGGGGGGGGGGCAAGGTTTGTAAATGGAAATGTAAAGGACATGTGATAAAATTGTGACTTGTTAAAGTCGATACAACATTTTGGCCATGCCCAAAGCGGTCCGTTCATACTTCCACTGCACTGCATTGCTGTGCAGTGTTAAATTTACTCCTGCAAGTTCCGTCCACTTCCGTGCAATCCCTAATCGATTTAGCGTACAGGTCACCCAGGTACTGCCAGGGTCACGGGTTGCAGTAAGTTGCAGTAAACTGCGGAAAATTTAGATACTGCACCATGACTGCACCCCATGCATCTTGCTGCCTCGCCAGTTGATTAAAAAATTTAACTTCGTTGCAGTACTGCATTGCCGTTGAAATACTGCAAGTGATTGCAGTGACGATTTTGACGATTTGGTAGGCTGCATGGCAGCACTGCACTGCAATGCAGTGAAGTATGAACGACCTTTAGTATCAGAAAAATGAGAGTGCACGATATTTGGGGCTTATTAGTTTAATAGTTATAGGGACAATAAAGGTTCAAGGTCAATCTGGGGTAACTTTTTCAGAATGCTCAGATTTATAAAATGTCCCAAATTCTTTATATTCCCAAAGGACAGGGAATATATAACTGCACTCATTCACCATTTGGTCATGTAATTCGAGTCAAAATGTAAAATGGTCTACATAATGGTCATTAATGCTTACCAGCTAATTGGTCAGAATGCTCAGATTCTATTAAAATGGTCCCAAATTCTTCATATATTCATATATTCCCAAAGAACCAGGGAATATAATAACTGCACTCATTTCACCATTTGGTCATGTAATTAGAGGTCCAAAATGTAACAATGGTCTAACAATGGGGTCATTAATGCTTACCATCTAATTTTCAGAATGCTCAGATTCTATTAAAATGGTCCCGAATTCTTCATATAGTCCCAAAGGACCAGGGAATATAATAACTGCACTCATTTCACCATTTGGTCATGTAATTAGAGGTCCAAAATGTAACAATGGTCTACAATGGTCTAACAATGGGGTCATTAATGCTTACCATCTAATTTACATACTAAAGTGTCAAATGCAGGGCAAATATGCATTTTCTGTTATAGAAAATTCGTCAAAATCGGAGTACTCTGAAAGAAATTCCCCCAGGATGACCTTGAACCGTTATGAGCCTATAATCTTGAAATTAATGACCGTATGACCATACCTTTTTTAACCCTCGTCCAACAAAGGGGTTTTCTACTACGTTCACGACCAAGGGGGTGGGGTGGGGGTGTAGCTACATAAGAAAATCTTCATAATCAAGGGTTTTCGACCATTTTCGCCATTCATGCAAGCAAAATTTATATTTATTTGGCAATGATGGATGTCAAAATAAACACACACATGTAATTACGTTAAAAAATAAGAAACAAATACAAATATTGTCAGTATTTGCTTACAGTAGCATCATACGTACCATTTTTTGGTATTTTGGTATAGGAAGGTGGCAACCACCCCTCTACCTTTGACGGGCCACCTTGAACTCACTGAAGGACTAAAATGACCGCAAATGATGACCTTATAATTACATAAAAGCCTTAGAACATATTCGTGCGTTAGGGGTGTTGTAACCGCCCCCCCCCCTCCGGTCGGACGAGGGTTAACCTTCATGACCAGATGAGTAAGTTGGTGTAGCAATTTGACCTGTTCTTTTTAGACCCCTATTTTTTACACGTTCCCCATTGTTGATTTTTCTAGACTTTTGACACATAACTCTGTGACAATTTAGAAGTATGATAACACAAAAATTGTTTCTGTTGCAAATTCTTAGGTAAAAAAAAAGTTTTCTTGCACTATTCATGGCACCGATTCAAATTAAATAGAGTCACTGGCTGGATTTAATTCTGGAACTCAATTCAGGACTTGATTTAAACTTGCATATACCACACTCTCGCTCTCTCTCTCTCTCTCTCCGTGGAATTCAATTTGAACAGGACAATATGAACTAGAAATCTTGCATGTCAAATTCGTAATGTGTTTTGGTAGTGTTTTGAAAGTATGGCAACATCGCGCCTTTTAAAGAGACACTAGCACCTTTGAAAAAATTAGTGCGCCCATCAGATTTTTCAAAATCGTATTTTGCATGGTTTAAGTCTTTTATATACCAAAGAAAAGGCCCTCCCCCGAAATGATTAAGACCAAATCAGCTTTCCTTGTGGGTAACAGACGATTTTATAATTTAGCGTCGGCCTGGACGTTAATTCAGCGAACGACGAAAAGGCGGTTTACACAAGAACCCGGATGTTTCCCACGCTATTCACACTGGTTTGATCGGTCTATAAACCTTTGTGGTTTGGGTGTATCAGTGCGTACGAGTCAAAAATATTCATGTAAAATACAACAACGCAATTTGTTGATACAGTTATGGAACCAACTTAAAAGGTGGCCTACAAATTACCTGGATGTCTTTATCCTCATATCAATGTCCCTATCTGTTTTGGGGTATGTTATTTTTATGTGTAAAATATATCTCTGTTCTTCCAATGGCCTAGACTATCATTTGAGAGCAAATTGAAGAAATTTCATATTTTGTGAAAATGTGCCAGTGCCGCTTTAAGGTGCTGCCTGTAAGTTGCATGGTTCCCGTCTGTGATTACCTATAATGTCTCTAGTAAAAACCTAAATGTTAATGGACTATTGCGTTATACATTTTTGTTCGTTTTGATTCAAATAATTTTGAATCAAAGCTTCTAAAAGACCTAAAATGCATATTCATTGCTACACATACTTCGTCGGAGGAATATAGGCAAATTTCTAGCTAACTGCAAAATTCCTTAAATAGCTGAATTGGAAAGATTGAAAACAGTATTACAGCAAATAACATTGTAATAGCCACCTTGAAGAGCCGTATTTTGGTCGCACGTAATTGGTCGCACGTAATTGGTCATTCATTTTCAGTCCAAAGATTTAATAGTTAAATTTACACGTCACTGGTAAATCGATAACTTTTAGACAATGATAACTTAAATAATTACAAAACACTTATGTGTATGTTTTGCATTTCAGATTGGAATTAAACCACTCCGGAGTGGTGTTATTACAAAATTATTTCACTTACATACAAATAAACTGTTTTAAGCTTATTCACTTCAGTTGAGGGTTTCACATCACACGTAAAAGCATTACAAACATGAACAAGCCTTATTGTTGACAGAAAATTAGGGTGCCCTAAATGCAAATGTGCCAGCAGGATTCAGCAGAACTTTAAAACAGTAACGTAAATGAGAAACACATGGCACAGTCAAAACGATCACATTATCAAGAAGAACATGTTATGTTAACTGTTTTGCTTTGACACAAGACAATTGTTATTCAGAGAAAGAGTTGCCATTTTGTCTATTCTTGCATTTATCCATTCATTTCTCCACATGATTGTGAATGCTTTCTCGTAATTGTTTCAGTTACATTTGAAAAAAATCAAATCTCTTATCTGATTTTGGTGAACCAAGTAGGTACATCAAAACCAGGTCTACAGACTTTGAGGCATGCATCGTTTATCGTAAGGAACTCATAGTGACGTGACGTAATGTTAACATTAATTACTACAAGTAAAATATTCGTGTCACAATCAGCCATTTGCAGATGATGAGAGGTCTTCCTCGTCATATCATCCAGACTACCACGTAATGTTTGCCTATGCTTGTGATTTCCCTCAGCAACGTGGAAGGCTTGCAAATCTTGTCCATCACTTTTGCTTTTGTTGCTTGAATTGATTCTAAACCATATAGCGCTCGACTGCTTTCCACACCTGTTAAATTAAAAATTGGCAAGTGAGAAAATTGACAAACAGCTTTTTTTAAGTAATAAAATTGAATTCATTAAAGAGGTACATGTTAAACAATGAACATGAAAAGACTTGGTAAAGCTGGTAGAGCTGCAAATGATGTTTCTGTTTTGTGACATGCGTAACGCCAGCATTTAAAAAAATCAATCAGTATTGGACAGTTCATCCAAACATTCACAAGCAAATAATTGCAATCGAGATGTTTTAACGGTTGGAAATAGATACCATTTCGTCCTGCAGGAGCTTTGTAGCAGCATCAATATCAGGAGACATGTACCTGTCTTTATCCCAAGGGCTAGAACAGAAGGAAACAAAAACAAAGAAATATATTAATGTCAAATGTGACTGATATACTTTAATTTTGTCAAGTGGAATTTATGATGCAAGTTAGTAGCACAATAAAAGACCTTTCCTTATCCGCTTCTCCATAGTAAATAATGTGGTAATAAATTACTCAAGCTGAAATGGATGACGGTTTCGAGAGAAACAATTGCATTTCTAGTGCATCCGTTTATAAAAAGCATTTGCAATTATCAGATGGACCCCATTGTTGACTATATTCATGCCAGCAATGCTTACAAATGAGTATTATGATTGATACTCACGCTACTTGTTCGCGCACAAGTTTGTAAACTTTTTCCAGAGGTTCTGTGGTCTTCAATGGACGATGAAATTCAAGTCCTTGGCATGCAGCCAGCAACTCAATGGCCAACCTGTACGAAAATTAATGGGCAGAACATGTTCATTAGAAAGCTGTTTCCCCCCCAAAAAAAATTCCTCTCTCATCTCTCTCATTTTGTGTGTATGTGTGAGCGTGTGTGTGCCTTATGTTCTTTTGAGTGGGTGTAGAGTGTGTGGTGCGTGCTTGTCGTGCATGTGTGTGTGTTGTGTGATTGATGGTATTACTAGCCAATTTTTGATTTGGCACATGCAACAACACGAAGATCAAATTAGCGGAACCCGTAGCATTTGTAACCGATTGTTTATTAGTAAAAGTTTCCAAAAAAAGAATCGAGAGTTGGTCATGACCTTACTATGTACAACTAAAGAACCATAACAATGGTATGTGTAATATTCTGCAATTTTTAATCAGCTCTTGATGTTCAAGCAAGGATCTGTGTGTTCCAGCCACATCGAGTTGGTGCAAGTTTTAATTAATATCTCGTTTGAAGGGGACAAATTAGGCGAGGTGGGATTTTTTATAGAGAGTCCAAGATGGTGAATGTTGACTTTCCTGAATAAATGACTTTATACTTCAAGGTAAATTATTATCAATGAGAAATACCTAGAAATTTGGTTGTGTTTCCTTTTAACTTTCTATATCACTCTATGTCAATTTAAAACTATGACCTAAATTGTGACTCTATTTTTTAAAGATCTTTTTTTTTTTTTTTTTTTTTTTTTTTTTTTTTAAATTTAAACTAATTTGAATATTTTCAGTTTCTTATTAAGAGTTGATTCTACGGATTTGAGGCATATTAAACAAATTATAGTGTATAGTTTTAGTTGTAAGATCGTTAATTTAGGTCAGGAATAATAGGGACCCAAATCGAACTTGCTAAACTCTACATAGATGTGTAAATGACGAAGATTGTTGGTTGAACACTACAATTGTTTCTGTTGCCCTATAATTCATAATTTTAAGAGTTTGGCCATTACCCCGGATTCCACATTAGTTGGGTTTGTCAAAAGGATGGCATGGTCTAGATTATTGATGTCTTACTTAAATGCTAGGAAGGATACCGACAATGCAAACGAACATGATTCGCCAAGCCTCATTGCACTACCTACCATTTCTATGAATTTGTTGAGGTAAGGAAAAAATTAAATGATCACACTACATATTTTAAGGCCTTGTGATTATGCAATACAGGACGTAGTAGCTTTGTCATCAGGATTATCTATTGTCAACAAGATGTCACCGACATAACTGACAGTAGGTCACCTGTTCCACATGCTTCACACCCTGTATCTTTTCTTGGCCTGAGAACCCTCCCATTGATACATGTTCCTCTGAGGCAGCCTTGTAGACAAACTATCCACGGATGCTGGATGCGTCAACACTTTGTTCTCTGCACTGAAAAGAGAAGAACCGGATGTAAAGAGGAGTGAGTAATGTGACCTATAAAAAGTATTTTGATACATGAATACCTACGGACCTTGAAACCGTATAAAATCAATTACGAAACAATGTTATAAAAATTAGGCCTTAAGCTGTGGAAATGGGCTTGTTTTTCTTTTTTAGCCTTTGCAGTATTAAAGTCAACCCTATAACGCTATCGAAAGTAATAGCAGAATATGGCGTTCTGAGTAGAATTTTCGTATAGGCAATAGGTCTTACATGCCCCTCCATATCAGTTGTCTGAATAGAATCACTCGTCGTGTCACTCCTACTACAAATTGTTCAAAAAACGATGCAAACTGTTTGCTTGAGGTTAAACAGCTTTGTAGCTAACAAGGTCCAATGACAAAAACTGCCTATGTAGCAGTATTGTCATTTTGTAGGATACAAGAAAACTAAGATTTAATTTTAATCGGAAAAACATTTTGATGACTTTGACACATTTGTCCAGCCACAAGGAGTACCCACAATCTCTGATACATACCAAGTCCGGCAGCAGTGCAATGCGCAATCATGAAGCCATTATTGACACCACCTTCCTTCACCAAGAATGCTGGTAGCTTACTCAAATCTATCAAACCGAATCAGATTATTATATAAGAATATAAAATGATATTTGAATGCCTTCACATTTTGGAAATTCACAAATGCAGTTTGTATTTTGGAATTTTCAGGGTTTGCAAAATTAATAATATAAGAAACCCATCTTTTAGATATTTATTTCAAGATGATAAAAATCAACCAATTAAAAAATTCCATGAGTGATACCGAAAATGGTGGAATATCATGGATTATGATGATTTTCATTACAATTATGTGATTTGTCATTGTTTTTATTGTTTCCCTTAAATAATATGCATTTTTAAATGTCCACGACCAAAATTGAAAAAGTCGGACAAGAAACATTTCAAAGGACTGTAATTAACAAACCAAACATGCCAGTGTTTTTCTGATGCCAAAATAAACAGCATATCCCTTGTACTTAGAAAGTTTTCAACTGGGTAATGAAATATGACAATCATCAAAATTGTCCAACCTCTTACCAGGGTTTACTAGTCTTTCGATTCTTCTTTCACTGATATTTGCTAGCTCATGGACACCAATTGCCAAATAATCCAATGCCTACAAGCAATAAGAACAAGCCTGATTTTTCAATACTCAGATTTTATGCCCCTGAATGTGTAAAGATTATAATCAAATTTAAAAGAATTAAAATAAGAACAGTATCTCGTGATCTAAAATTACCTTTACATATAACCGATAACTTCATTCCATCATTCAAGAAATTGGTGCATCCCTGTTTTGAAGTACTAGACCTCCAACGTACATCCGATTCCTCTAGTCGCTTTGAGATAGCACTCGTAAAGTATTTGTAAAGCAAAATTATTTTCAATACCTATTTCCTACACAATATTTGTTTCAGAATCTGAAAGATTAAATATAGGAAAACGATACATTTCCAATATTAAGAGACTGCTTACATTGTCAACCCACAGTAACAATGGTTATATGTTTTGATTTTTGAAACGTCATAGATTTCAACTTAATAGCACTAAGTGATGGGTGAGGGCAGGTGGTTCCAGGAGCCCATGAAATTAAAACATGTATTCGGTCTGATTTTTTCAACTGCATTCCTTATAACTGTTTTGTGCATCATTTTTATAAATTTTGTGTCATTAATGGAGGAAACAAGCAAAACAACAGGGGTCGCTCTTCGATCCGACAGAAATTTCTTTTCCGCCCTTAATCTTTACACCGAGCAGATGGGCAATTTTGACTTTCACTAATATCATATCTTAGAGTCGTTTAAACGTGCTTTGTTGAATTTTCCGGTAAATGGGGAATGTCTTTTTCGGGAGTATGAGTTCCAACCCTCCCCCCTCCCCTCCTCCACTAACCCGTGTGAACTACCTTTGAAGGATAACCTCTCCTGAAAATTGCCGCCTAATTATCAACTTACGATCCGGAAATACCACTGATTTTATCTTTATCAGGAATTTTATAATATAATTGAGATAATTTAAAATAATATCCAGTCACATGAACTGGAACTGCCCATATGTACATAAACCAAACCAGAGTACAACACTCTACAAGCTTAACTAAATAGAAGCTAACGTCATAAAATCTAAATTTAAAGCAATTAGCACTTTTTGAAGAGCGCCCAATTTTCAAAATTTGATATTTTTGCACATTACTTTGGTACTTGTCTAGGAAACTATAACTAACTATACCTGCGAACGAAAAAATGCGTATTTATCACAAAATAGCGAGTTTGTAATTAGAATTGGGAGCCCGATTGGACTAAACGGCAAGCTGGAATGCTACTTATGTCCGTCCATGATGAAATAGTGCCACCGTCGAGAAAATAACCTAGCCTCACTTGCTTGGCCTGACCTAATTAAAACACTTAATGGATGGCGTAAGACACGTGCCTGGCCGCTTATTCCCGCTATTTCCCATTGGAAGGCCGTTTCCACAGCCGTTTATTATTATCGGGGATCCCCGATAATAATTATTCTAGTACAAATCCTTCGTTTGTGACACATAGCATTTTCGAGCTTAACCAGTCAACAGGTAGTTTTACTAGCAGTTTACAATGCATCGTGTAAAATCTAATTTTTTGAAAAATTGGGGGCGCTCGTCAAAAATGTGCTAATACTGCTTTAAGATAATAAAATTCTTAAAATTGATGCGTAGAATAAGCCTTACCCACCACAGGTGCCACCAAGTATAGGCCGTGGAATCAAGAATATTGTTAATTTTGATTACATACCCAGCTAAGTGAAAACGTGTGTGTTTCCACCATAAATACTAATACTATTATATTTTTCTTGTGTATGCCAATCGTAAAGGTTCTAAAATTCTAAATCCTCGGAATATCAATGGGACCAGTGGATGTATACTACCTTACATTGACTCCAGCAAATAACGCTATTATTATTCAGTTAAATCCGCCCGTATGCAAAGGACAAGTAATTCGGTTCTTTTTTTATCTGGGAGTTCAGAACTATTGTTATTGCCTTGCAGTTGAAATTAACTTTGACCATATAATTATTTCATCTTTTTGGAAAATAACGAACAAGGTCATTAATCAAAATTGTTTGGCTAACTTTGACCTAACATCTGTAACTGATTTCATTTCTAGTATCAATCACCATGGTTTTAGAGAAAACAAACTAAAGGCTACCCAGCGACCCATATGCAAAACATGCATTATGGTACCTCACATTTATGAGATCTCTATAAACCACTGTATTTTTTTTTAAATCTCAACCATATTCTTCACCCGGTTTACTTATTTCATTTTGTTCGTTTCCAATTTCTTCTAAAAACGTGTAAATTGAGTAGAAATGGTGTCACGCACTGCAACAAAGAGTAGGTCCAAGTCGGGGCAATCTCATTCAGTCATCACGTGCACGGAGCTATACAAACCTATGCTGGTGTGTATCTACGCAAAAAATCGACTATTTTAAGAAATGTATTTACACCCTCGGTCTCCGAAGGGGGGGGTGGTTACCACCCCCCCTTCAGGGTTTTTCCCGGCCGGCAACAACCCCCTTTTTTGTGCCAAATTATTTAATGTAATTGTCAATTGACATGTTCCGCTCCTTTTAAATCCAAAAACCAACACCCCGGGGTATAGGTAAGATACAGGGTGATCCCCAAGTAATCGATAGGGGGGGGGGGGGGGGGGTGGTAACCACCCCCCCCCCTCCGGAAAGAAGTACCCAACATGCCTAACACAACACAGTAACATCCACACACACTTGATTTTGGGTACCACTAGATAGCTATGGTCCTCCTCTTTCCATTGATACCAAATGAGTACCAACATGCCTAGCATTACGTCCAATGACGTTCATAAAGTTCGCATGTCATCAAACTGCCATTCATAGACACACACATTGAAATTCAATTTTTCGCCAAAAAGGTTAGGAAATCAGATTTTCATGCGGTTTTTTGACTCTACTTGATGGGAAAATGACTAGGTTTATATAATGACATCATTTTAAAGCTAAATAGGGTTGGTGAGTCGCTAAATTGCGAAATTCCGTTCCACCCTAAACACAAAAAATATTCAGTATTTTTCGTACTTTCCTCAACATATGACGTCTGGTGACGTCATAATGGTGATGTTAGTACTTATTTCGATACCAAGGGAAAGAAGAGACTCTAAGCTTCCTTTGTACCACATGTAAAAATCGGGTGTTCAGTAACGAAACTCACAGGGGGTTGGTAACCACCCCCCCCCCCCCCGTCGGAGTTTTGTTACAAAAAATGCTCAGTTAGACGAGGGTTAAACACTTTTTGGGGGTTGGGGAAGAATTATTGCTCTGTTCACATTCTTTTGGGTACCACTATCATATGCAAGTGTGTTTTCGATCACCCGAACTCGCCCGAATTTGCCCAGAGGAAATGTTTACGCCGAATACATTACCCAAATCATAACTCTAATTTCTTGCGACTCGGGTCTCACGAAAGGTCCCAGATTCTACCTAGAACTGTGAATATAGTTACATGGTTTTGACCACTTGAAGAGATATACCCAAACCAAAAATACGGTGTATCTACAAATATAGTTAACAGGAAAATTAAATTATCTTAATGCAAAAGTTGATGATGTCATTATAATGTATTTATATACGTTGTTCTAATTCTGTTCTTGATACAAAACCATGATAAGAGATAAGGATACAGGATTGTCTGTACCGCTGTTCATTTCAGTGGTAAGAAGATGTTCACGAATCTATTGGTCATTAAACAACGCCTGCACCTGAATGAAGAGACGGCATAATATCCGAGGATTTATAATCAAACAACAAGTAATAAACAATTCATGCTATATTGGGTTGAGCATTTAGGCGACTCACTTTTCGGTAACGGACTTTTCTGACGCCACCATAAACCGACCTGGACAAAGTTATGAATGCTTTCTTAATTATGTATAGACATGGCTTTTAAATTTTCATGGTAACTAGGATTACTTGCCCATTTAAAATTTTGACGCATTCAATGCAAACAAGCATCTGGCGTTTTATTTTTTTTATTTCTTAACTTCCCTTCGCATGAGAGCACCGTTTGTAGAAAGGGAATACCGTTTTTCAGCACCCATCTGCAACATCAAAATAACTAGTTTTCCTCTGGCACAATTGTTCCACACACTATCAAAAAATGTTCTTACTGATTACTATCCGGTAATATGAGTGTCTTACCGCTTGGCAACGAACAGTTACGGACCTTTAGGAAACACCGGTATAAAGAAATTGAGTGTCCCCATGGAGAGAGTGTCCTAGCTACCATAGCAACAGTACAAACATAAAACCGTGACCTTGTATCGAGGCCATTGGGTACGTGCTGAAACAAACGATGCATACATCACTCAATGGTGAACACAATACAGAGGGTGGTGAGGACACTCGGTCCACGCGGACCACGGTAGTTATGGCACCGGGCTTATACTTTATGCAGAGCGGTGCATGCAGTGAGCGCGCCAGGCCCAGCTGTGTCGAAATGTGCCCGCAATGAATCAAAGTTCACTGGTTATCGATCGATATCGGTCACATCATGAACAGCAGATGGGCCCCATTTGGGGGCGCGCCATGCATATCACCGACAATCTGCAACCCGGTGTGGAAAGCAGATATAGTCCGGCGGGAGCCACAGTCCGGGGGCTAATAAGACGATAACGGAAAAAGGCGTGAAACTATGTTGCGTGAAGAAGTTTCAAGAATTGAGTGCTCATTCTTTACCGTTTACCGCTTTTCTAAAGGTCCTTCGTAATTAACTTTCTTCGCTGTTTAAAACTATAGTTCCGCCAATTCACGTACACAGCTGTTTCTAAGTGGATAATTGAGAAACCGCGGTGAACAGACTTTATTCCGTATAGGCGCTAATTGATTTTTTTCCGTCTTACAATTACACCAATGGTCAATCACCTTAAAGGTGAATGACCTTAAGTAAACAGACCAGCCACCCATTATCCTAGCACAACCAAACTTAGTCGTAACAATTACAAATGCGGAGCGCCGCTCATATTAAATCATTACTGAATGGTAACGTAGATAGGTGATAGGAGCTGGGGAGATTTCGGAAATCTGCAATGTGTGTTCATGACGTTCGAGAGACTTTTAGACTCAGGTGGTTCAAAATTATAAGAGCACATGATAATGGAAAATCCTGGATGGTCTCGGCTATTGGAGCTGAAAGCATATTTCAAATCAACTTCCGTTGGGGAATTTTGGTTTTTTTTTGTTGTTAGTAAAGTTGCGCCATGAAGTCAACCCAGAAATTTGGGGTTGAAAAAAGTACTCCTAAATACTCGTTATATTATACCCGATATAATGTGACTAGTGGGATGTACTATTTGTGTCGGGGTCACTTGGTCAATTCTGAACACACTGTCTCATCTATGCAGGGTGCATGTGAAAGTTTACTCTGCTGACATTGCAAATATGCGTGGCTATTTCGGAGTGGACCAAGTTTGAATTGGGAAATGCAAGGGGAGTATTGATTGCTGTCATAATTATATGCGCGGAACCGTCTTTTGACTAAGAAGGGTCAGTTGCGACGCGGTCACGCATGGTTTGCATGACACGTACAATGTAAACACAGATGTACTGCATTCGGTTGTGTGTGAATGCAACGCGGTTCATTTAAACTTAGGTCAGTCAGCCGTGGCTTGATCGAGCGCTCGCTATAGATAGCCGAGAGTCTTTGCATATAGAGGAGTCTCATATGTGCGAATTGCCATCGGTGATAGCGTCGGTGACCCGAATCTTTTATACAGGCTTCAATAGAGTAGGTTTGTTTGTGCATAGGCTCTTTCGTGATTACAAGAGTTCACCAGGCCGTTCATCATGCTTTGCTTTGTTTTTAGTCGCACATCCCAGAGTTCATTTACACGATATGCTATAGCACCCTCTTCTTGGGGACATTCAAAGCAAAGCCTTTTCGCAAATTTGTGTATGTTCCGTTTTCTTTTCCGTATAAATCTTCCGTCAATGAAATGAAAAGGTGAAGGACACCGTGTGATGCTGGCGGTCAACCAAATGTGATCCTATTAGTTTGCTAGGGCTGCAGTGTAGAAAGAAGGTTTCTAGTTATATACGGACAGTGCAGATTTCTAATGTTAACGGTGACCCGGCAATGAAGGATAGCATGAGGTAAAACTTCAATTTGCTACAATCGTTTGAAAACTATACCAAATTGTTTACCTGGTTATAAGCATTCCAAATATGTATTAATTTGTGCGTTTACGTCAGTGGTTATGGAGTTATTGGATCAAAATGGTAAATGTAGGCAAAAATTATAATTTCAAATTGTATATGGTAAAAAAAATAAAAAGTACTCAACTCGTAACGTGTTCAGAACATTTTCAATTGCATTGCTTCCTACCAAAGGTAGCTGGCCGGGTATACGCATTGTGTGCTATTGTGTGCTATTGCGAAGTTCACAAAGAAAAGTCTTCGGGCAGAAACTGGCTGGTCACGTGGGACTTCGACGCAGTCCCTTCTAAATGTGTTTTGCTGTTGTTTTTTGTGTTTTCTGTTTATTATTACTTCCTTTGCTTCATCTCAGCATCTGCATATGTCTCGTTAAGTCGAAAGGCTCCTAAATTAATGTGATCTTGCACAATATGTCAGATATAAGCTCGATTTCATTCGTTTTAAGGTTTTCACAACGCAACCTCAAAGTTGAGACATTCGACCCAAAAGAACGTTGCGATTTAATTTTGCAAGTGGTAATTACTGAACTATAAATCACCACTTATGGCATCTGGTAATCCTCCAATTTCAACCAAGCTGAAGTTCATTAGAGCCTGTCTAGAGAGTATCCCGTTATATGGATCTGAGACCTGGAACATGAAGAAAGATGCTACAGGATAGATGGATGGCACGTACACCAAGCTTCTTAATTCGAGTAACAAAACATATCCTGGGGCGTGAGCACAAGACCAAGCACCAATATATGGAGATATCCCCGCAATTTCATCTGCTGTTGCGCAACGCCGTGCACGATTGCCGGTCACTGTCACGTGCGATTGACCAAGTGTCTCACGAACCTCACATGTTGAAGTTCCATGCCAAAACAGGGTTCGCGTCGCCCCGTTAACTACATTGAGTGATGTGAAGCTCGAGACATCCAGCAGATCCATCTGACATCCCACAAACCTATACAAACATGGACATTTGGCGCTACACAGTGGTGACACATCTCGGCTGCGGCCGTATATAGATAGATAGATAGACCAATCTATGGAGGTGGTAATATTTTTAAATAGTATTAGCAAATCTTCAATATATTAATGAAAGGTAATTTTGAAGTGATGATGTTTTCCATCCCTCGGTCTTTCAAAGGCTCACCTGCGGGCAGCATCTGATGGTATAAGCGTTTCATGCACACGAACCACCAGCCACTATCAGCTATCTCAGAACGAACGCTCAATCTGATGGAAGCACGCAACGAAAGCGTCGTGCAACCTCTATCTGACCATTGTGAGGTCTTGCTGCATGTATTATCTACAGAAAAACTATTTGGTGCAGTATTAATAGTAAACGTTTGGTTTATTCACTAGTTTATATTCCAAAGAATCAATTATGCAAACTGGTCATTGTGGCTAACTCACCTGTAGCGGACAATACCGCTATGTTTTATATAGTGGTGTATAAAAATATCTTCAACCCAATTAATGTAAGTGTTCTTTACACAATGAATTTAGAGCATGCGGTATACATCCCCCTCAATACAGTGATCACAAATCAAATTCAAACGAATTAAAAAACAAAGCCAACCGGCCCGAGTTTTATACTTTTTTAAAACACCATTATATACATAAATTTTAAAGCTTGATAATTACTGATTATACCCATGTCAAAATCAGCATTTCAAATGCTTGCCAACATGTCTGGATATATTTTAGATTTTTACAGGTTTGTACTGTCAAACAATTACAACACGCATCTATAGTACGACTTTTCGATATTTTTCTGCTCTGCCATGTGCTAGGTCTTTTCGATCACAACATTAGCAACTTACCAGCATCGAAGGATCTGTCTTCCTTTAAGAACTTCAAGTAAGTGCTGTCACGATTCGGCCTGCTTAGCATGACGCGTGCCCGATCCACAGCTGTAGAATGCAACAACAACAGCGCATGTATTATATCAATGTTTCTATGAACTATTATTCAATCTTATCGAAGTAACATTTTATAGCCTGTTGTCTTTTTTCATGTACGTTATATAATTATGACATCTGGCATATAAAATACTAGCACTTACACCTGTCAAAATTCAACTATGGTTAACGAATGAGACTTGGATAGTATGTCACAACATATCTTTAAAACTGTACAGGAAAGTAACTATGGTAATTATGATGTAATTATGTAATTGAGCAGTAAAAGTGTTCAAGTGTCCATGTTATGTCATAGAAGATTCACGCTTCGTCCACATCAGATATGCAGTGGAATATCAACATCGCCCCAACGGGTATGGAATTATGGGTCTTTACACTTGCAAGAAAAAATAAGGAACTCGGCAATGGAAAGATTATGAAGATTAAGAAGATGCACTCTTTGCTTCCAGGGAAAGATTAGAAGATCCACTCTTTGCTTCTTTTCAACCCACATTTCACATACCTTCGGCTCCCAATGCTGTGATCATCTGTGTTCCATTATTAGTGACCAAGCCCCCATGCAAAGGGATTTTTAACAAGGAACGTTTAAAAAAAGTGAATTGAAGAAAAGTGTATTTTTTTTACAGATGAATGCCAGGTTTTTGTCCTAAAAAGACGATGGAGCCGTTTGCAATTTTTGTCTCACCGGATTCTGATTGATAATAACTGAAAGGCTGGGTATTCTCAAAGGAGTCAACTTTAGACCTGGGTTTTAAACAACTTTAGTCCTACATAGTGGACTTTTTCATTTCAAAACCTGTGAAATGTTAAATGTAACAGTGGAGAAACGTCCTCGTGGGATGGGCCATTCGGGCCGCTCCATGAGGAATTTTCCCTCACGTTTTACAGAGTAGTTTAAATGAAAAAGGTCCACTCATGCAGGACTAACCCTGTTTAAAGTGGACTCCTTTCAGAAGCTCGGCTGTTTGAAAGTCTCAATTATTATGACAAACCAGAATTAAAAAAAAATACGCTGCGACACACTTTTGACAACTGATTTTGGATTATAAAGCCCACTAACTACATTCTGTGTAAATTTTTACGAATTTTCATTTCGGGGCAAATAAGATTTTTCACCAAAACTATGGTCATTTATACGGTGTCCATCGACGGCCAAAAAAAAAAAAAAAATGACGCCAAAAAAAATTAAAAATGCCAATTAAAAAAAAAAAACCCATTAAATTTAAAAAAAATCTTTTTTTTTTGTTAAATTTGATTTTTTTTTTTAACTTTGGATTTTTTTTTTTTGTTTTTTGTTTCGATTTTTTTTGATTTTTTTTTTTTAGAAATTTTTTTTAGAATTTGTTTCTCAGATTAATTTTTCTTCGTGGACTTTTTTTTTTCACTTTGCGGATTTTTTTTTTTTGTTGGCGTCGTTCGTACGATAAAAAAAAATTGAAGTGAAAATAAAATTTTCGCTATATAAATGGCTGGGGATACAAAAGCCGGGAACCAGCCACGGGAGGAGACTGGCCGGAGACGAGGCGCTGTTTTGTTCTGCTTTTAGAATGCCGTGTTGCATGCATTTTAACTGTCGCATTAGCCTACGCCCCCACACAAATTTGGCCGATCTAGGTTTTTCCTTGCGCAGTGGGAGCTAACCTGGAAGCCAGATCAGGAACACTACACAGCAATAGGCAATAGTCTTGGTCTGCCCTGTCGATACCTAACGAAGCCTACAAACACAGATAAGAACTTGCGGAAAGTAAGCAGCCAAAAGCCATATGCTGCTGTAGCCTGTAAGCCTACACATCTCTATTGCGGAGGATCTATTTAAGATGCACTGTGTTGGCCACGATAAGAAGAACTCACACAAAATTAGATAAAATTGGATCATTTTGCTGTTTAGTTGTGGATTGGGCTAGAAACGGGGGCTTGGCACCCCCATAATTTTGATTGCGGGGGGGTGGTGGGGGGGGCTCGTACCCTTGATACACCCAACCCCCATTAATTTTAACACTTTTAACCAAAACGATTCAAATTCCAAAGCTTAACCCTACGCAACCTCCTTGTTCAGCGCTCCGCATTCGCAAAGGCCAGCAGGGTGGCCCCAACCCCAATCCTGAAAATTTTCCTAAGACAATGTTCATCACAGAAAACGTAAAGCTTTTTGTGAATGTATTGGTTGGCCACCCGTGACGTCATCGTCCCCTAACTCACTGAAAAAAAGAAACTGAGGTTTGGAAGGTGGCCAGATAGTTGGGTCAGGGGCGGCGCGGACGTGCTTTTGTGGTGCAACTGAACAAAGTATCATTACCAATGGATCAATAAACAGGTGGTGCAAGAAGCCACAATTTCGGGCCCATTGCCCAGGCAATGCCTAAATTGTTTATACATACGTGTCCCCCTTTTGTCTTTTTAATATAGAGGAACAACAGAATTCAAGGCGGATGCCAATTCCTTTATTTTCCAGAAAAACAAAATAAAGTATAGCACCTTTATGCATGGCCCTGGCTTATATTATCGTTGTCAAAAATTGTTCTTTTGTCGCTATTTGTATTAAAATGTTCTAGAAATAACGAGACAATTTGCACGGGGTCAAAACACCTAGAAACCGGGCAAAGAAAATACCGTGATCACAGTTCAAGACATTCCTTTTTACACAGACACTTTTTGTCTCCCGATCTGCATGCTGTTCCTATTTGTTGATACAGTCATCTATTAATACGTATTGATGACTCTTTTTTTCTTTTTTCTCTTTCTCCTTTTCCTATCTTCCTTTAAAGCGGGTGGCTAGAATAGTTATAGGGATTAGCAATTTGGTGAACCTGGCCAAAGTTATTAAAAAAAAAACAAAAACACAGCAAAAAATAAACACATCTCTTACCTCTTTTGGACCTAGTTTGATTGGTTCCAATTTGTGAGCTTTGAGCACCTACAACAAAAAGGGATTAACATCAGTGTTGAGTTGGGGTCTATTGATCCAGATATTCGCAAATGATTATGACAATCAAATATTAGCGTTGAGGAATATTAAAGTCAGTATTGCAATATGTTGTTTACACATAGACAGACCGCGCTATAACTTTATCCCTAACGTCCGGATTTGAAGAGCCCCCCCCCCCATTTTTAATAAAAAATAGATTTTTTGCACAGTTGCATAGCTAATTGGTTAGTTAATTTAGTGATCGTAAAGCTCGAACTTTTTTATGGTTCGATAAGAAGGAATAGTTTGTAATTAGAATAATAAGTATCGGATCCCATATTAATTCAACGGCCGCTGACAACGCCGTTTCCAATTGAAAGAAGAGCCGGGAGGTAAATAGCGCCCTGTACGGAGACGTCACCTTAGCTGATCGTTAGTTAACGAAAGTCAAGTTTAGGATCCTTTTCGTGAGATAGATAATGCTATTTCATAATGGAAAGACAGAAATTGCACTTTTTCAGCTCATGCAGTTGAATTAGGATCGGGGACCTCTGCCATATGTATATACAAAAAATCCCTTCTTTTATGACGCATATGAACACTTTTGAACATACCATAATACAGGTTTATGTACTACTCTGCATTAAATTTCACAAATGCAAAAAAAACCCAAGTCATTCTTTCGAACCTTAACGCATATAGATGTTATCTATCGCTCCTCTTCAAACCCTAGTTTGTCATCAGTTGATTAGAGCGCAGTGCTAGTAAATACGGAGGTCCACGTTCGAATCCGGGGCCAAGCGCACCATGTTTTTTTTTTTCAACGCTTGTGTGCGCTGACTATCTCCAGGGAAAAAAAGATTAATCAATATCCTCCTTGTTTACGTGGAGAACTTATTAGTTAAAATTTCAAATTAGTAAATTGGTTGTAACATTGACAATGAATTATCGGATAAGGCATAGCTTCGTTTTATTCCACATATATGTATTGCCCTGTTGTCAAAGTATGACTTTTCATATTTGGAATTAGCATGTCAAGTGCATTCCAAATTGAATCCAGACAAGCCTCAGTCTTAGGCAGGTCCTACGAAGGAGGACTTGAAAAAGTGGACATTTTTTCGAAAAGTGGACCCTTTTTGCTAAAAGTGGAACTAACCCCTCCTAAAAAACGTCCTTTTTGGGATTTTTTTGAACATTTAATCACCAAAAAGTGGACTGTCTTGTCAAAATTTCTCTAAATTTTTTTTTTGGACCTTTTATTTAAAAAAAATCAGTAAAAAGTGGACCTTTTTACCCTTTTTTGGTATTATTGGGGGGGGTGCGGCCGCACAACACCCCCCCCCCCCCCTGCGTACGGGCCTGGTCTTAGGTAGTGTTTTGGATGACGTATGTTTTATAACCTTACGTTAAGCGACGAAAATTAAAAAAAAGAAAAACCCTGTTTTTACGGGCCCGACCAGACCCTGATTTTCAGTTGTGCAGACTTTTTTTTAGTTTGTTTTCCAAAAATCATGTAAAATCAGTATTTTTAGCCCAAATTTATCAATTTGGAAAATTTTTTTTAGAAAATTTGTTTGTAAAAATTTGTTCATTTTTTCTCCTGATTTTTCAGATTTGGGAGGGACTATTTTAGGCCATTTTAGCTCCAGGAAAGAAAAAAATAAAAAAAAAGAAAAAAAAATTCGCCAACCCCCCGACCGACGACCCTACTCGAAAGGTCCGCTTCGCCCGTAAAACAGGGTTCTTTTTTTCGTCGCCTAATAGTAATGATGGAAGACCTTACTGAGTTAAAGTAAAACTTGATTAAAGAGAATGAAAACAGCATTTAATGTATTAACGATTTATATGTCTTTTTTTCACTTTATTACCAACTCCAACTCATACCAAATTAGTATAAGACGGCCAATCTAGTAACACCCTGATTGGGACCCTATGGAACATTATTGCTGGCAAGTGACCATTAAGAGCTGCTAAGCTCTGGAAACAAGACTTCCAGGTGATATCGTTCAAACTTTTTGGACATGAGTTTGCTTAAATTTAAAAGTGCCTATTTAAAATGAACAGGGTGCATATATTTTTTTTGTGCTTATTATTTATCGATTTTGTTTTTCAATGATTTTCTTAAAATTGTTGTTAAATATTGGGTCTTCAATCTGGACCCTCTGGGAGGACCGAGTACTTAGTATTGAAAGAGTATTACAGAATATAAAAGATAGATTTGAAATAAATTATAAACTATACAGGGGTTGTAATGTTACGGACTAGCAGTAGTACCTCGAGAGATCTGTTTTTTTTACATGCCATCAGGCTCTTATTGCGCGCTTAACTCTATACAGGTATCACAAGTTTCTAGTTTCCATAACCATTATCCTTCAAATTAATAAAATAGAAACGCATGATTTAAACAAAATCCAAAGGCAAATGGCAGTGGATGATCTTCTGGCCCATCTGTGAAAATGATATAAATCCAATCTCGCATACCAACACTAACCTCATTTGAATGAAAAAAGTGTCAATAAAAAAGTTGCAGTAAATAGCATTGCTCCATTGTACTGGTCTGATCATGCTTTAACAGGAAGAATGCCAATCCATTTTGTATCTAATCTAAAATTAAAAGGATTACACAGCTGGCTGTATTATTATGGCAAGGTATTAGCTACTCAGTCACCAATACCGTAACAGACGAGTGGGTGGGGTGGGGGAAGGCAGGTGGAAGGTTGCCACCGCAGAGAACTTTGACCGGGAAAAAAGCTGAACATCGTGCTAAATCAGCCCTTTTTGCCTGCTCCCTGAGAAATTTTCACCTCCAAACAAGAAAATCTGCGCCCGCAGCCTCAAAACCACCTCAAGCCGGGAAAATCTGCCTTACAACCGGGATTTTTTCCCCTCTGACAAGTGACCCCTGTTATGCCCGTGTCAGTCACGTTTCTGTTCCAGATTTAAATATGGCGGGTATAGCTGATGCTCAGCATGGTAATTGGTTGGCTTGACGAAGGTGTAGCAGTGAAAGAAGTCGCTCGACGATTGGGTTGTTGCCCAAATGTTACATTTAATATGCATTTCTTTGTCATCTTTGCATTAAAACATTATTATCTGTTAGATTACAAAGATTGCATCTATTTTTAGTAAAACATCGTTTTAAACAAGCAAACTTTTGTAAGGTAAAGTTATTAATTAATGAAAGTCTACCCTGCCTTGCAGAATCACTCAAACCAGTACATTGCAGCAATGTTATTTACTGCAACTTTTTTATTGGCACTTTTTTCATTCAAATGAGGGTCTTGTTGGTATGCGTGATTGGATTTCTATAATTTTTTTTCACAAGATGGGCAGAAGAGCGTCCCCTGTCATTTGCATTTTGGATTTTGTTGAAATTGTGTATCTGTATTTCATTAATTAAGGTTAATATTGGGGGAAACTTAGAACTTGTGATACCTGTATATTACCAATTATATAGGCATCGCTATTTGCACCCAAATCGGGTGCTTCCATACCGTCATACGTATACGTTTACTCACACTAGATGCCTCAGACCATTCTCCGTTGGCAGGGTTCCACATTTTACCTTCTCCCATCATACCCAATGCAAGATGAGACAAAGGAGCCAAGTCACCACTGGCACCAACTGTACCCTTCTCTGGTACCCATGGAAGACACGAGACTACAGTAAAGGCAATCAAAACAATGTCAGTGTGCATCAGTTTCTAGGTGTAGTTTTTCGTCTAATATGAAAATAAAAATAAAATCTTCTTTAGGCTTACTCCTTACCATTGAATATGTCAATTATCTGTTGCAACACCTTTTCAGAAATGCCACTATGACCCTTAGCCAAGACATTAATACGAAGGGCAAGCAAACGACGAGTGCGTTCAGGGCTCAAAGGTGGTCCAACCCCAGCTGCATGTGACCGTATCAAGTTTTCCTGAAGCTCCCTGAAGAAATAGATATGTTAATGAAAACGAAAAGAAAGCAAAATGTCTTTCTGTAATGTGGTTAAAAATACAACACTTGGTATAAGAGTAAAAATGGAGGTATTTGGAGGTTGGTAATTTAGAGATTGCAATGTTCTTGAGTTAGGTGGCGAGCATATGGCAAATATGCTCCTGGAACAGTGGAGAAATATTCTAAGTCAAATACTGCTCCAGGAGCATAGCATATTTGCCATATGCTCCTGGACCATTTGCGTATTCAAATATGCTCCTGGAGCATATTTGACTTAGAATATTTTTCCAGATCATTTATGCTCCAGGACCATATGCTCCAGGACCAGCTGCTCCAGGACCATATGCTCCAGGAGCATATGGTCCTGGAGCAGCTGGTCCTGGAGCATAATTTCGGGCCAAAATCTCTTAGAAGCGACCGAAATAGGGCGAGTTTTCGCTCATAACATCCAAACTAAAGTTCTTTTAACCCTAATTATTCACAGGGTATTAAAATGAAAAAAACAGTTGCTTTCTTTAGACACCAATCTTTTGACCATTTCCGGTAAAATCTGAGGTCCTTCCGGACAATCAAACAATCTACTCATTGCATATTCATAAAAGCTCTTTTAATCTCTCTTCGAATAATGAGGACTTAAAGCTGAATCAGCGATTTCGTAATAATTTTTTGTGTATTTATTGCAAATAGTCATCTGGAACTAAAGAATTCGATTTTTCGTTTTCATGTAGAAAAACGTGTAACGGTACCATATCGTCACGAATCTTCCAAACAGGCCAATCGACCAAAAGTCACATTTCGAGATATCGGCGATTGAAGTTTTCGAGAATTATGAACTTGCATATCTAAAATTTGAAA
>JAMKCH010010241.1:0-28802 GCA_023653785.1 Ophioderma brevispina | reverse complement strand
CCATGACATGGATTTTGGCATTTCAAGCCAACCAAATTGCATCATCTCAGTGAGCCAGTAGAATGAGATGAATTCAGGTCCAGGTCAAATCCATATTGATGCATATTGGGGAACCATGTACCCAATACTATTTATGAATTGGTATTTTTGATGAATTTTTGTGGATGATAAATTAGAAGCTCCACCTGACAAGAAATTAACCTGCTGGATTTAACTCTACAAGAATACCATCTTGGACATTAGACATATCAAAGGAAAACGAAATGTCTTTGCAGATGCCTTGTCCATAGCTTTCTAAATTTTGTTCGAAATTTGAATAGTTAGCACTTTATGTAATATAGCCTGAAGGCAGCAAATGCAAGAACATTATAATAAAAAGTGTAAATTTGCACTCTGTAAACTGTATGTAAAATTAACCACAAAAATAGTTAAAGGTATAAAGCCAGATTTTGGAACTTTTCATTTCATTCAATTTTCTTTTTAAGGGGGAGGATGGTATATTGCCCTCCAATTTTCTGAATTAAACTTTAAAAATATTTTTTCCAATTTGATTTGAGAAAAGATGTCCTCACGGGAAAAGCACTTTTGTTTACTAATAAAAGGGAGAAAGGGGGATTCCCTAGATTTGATTTATGCAGGTCTGCACCTGTTTAGATTGCACAATAGGGGGAAGTGGGAATTCCCCAAGATGTAAACTTAGTAACTTAGAAACTTGGTTTATTGCTTTTGAGATCAAAACATTGTAAGATCAGGGAATTCCCCCACAAGTTATATATATGAATTGATGTAATTTAGATTTGTGAAATCGATTTTATGGTGCAAGGTCATGTTTATGGCATGAGGATGATGTAAATTCTATTATTGTTAGAAAGGGGAATCTATCTGTGAGTAGTTAAATACCTATCACTGGAGGACTCGATGCCAGCAGTTGAAATCAGAGGAGGCTGAACTAGAGGCTCTGGAGCTATACAGTATAATTATAGCTAGTTTTACTCTACAATATGGTAGATTGGAGTTCTACAGCTAAGTCCAAGGATTTAATGTTTTGGATGCCGCCGGAGCTTGATAACTAAATTGTCTGCTGTCGTCTTTTTAAGCCAAAGAGCTTCAGTATTGGAATCAAAATGGGATTCCAGTTTGTGGTCCTTATATGAGGACATAGCGACAGACGTCTGATGGTGGTATATTATCTGGATTTATATTCATATGTGGAAACATTGTCGTCGAGGGAAGCCCCGATCGTCTTTGAACGGTCTGGACAATATTACTTCAGGACTAGAAGATTCCTTGGAATATAAAACTGAGGAGTTTTGTATGAACTTGTGCGCTGTCATTTTGGAAGTCTTCGCTGTGAGGCACATATATCGATGAACTGCAACGCTTCTTGTGGGACATTAGTGGACATTCTAGAGGACACTAAGATATCATTGTAATCTTAAATATTGTAGTGTAATTTATGTAATGTTTTGGACATACAAAAGTCTTGAACCAATCAAGTAAAGATCATTCAAAAAATGTTTATTAATATAATTTAGATAATTTGTGCACAAGGTCATTTATTGGGTTTGAAAGGTATTTCTGACCTTAGCGTCTAGAGACGTCATAACAGTGTATTGTCTAAAGACTGCTCAGAGAGTAACAATCTGTGGATATAAAATGAAAAAGTGATACAAATTTTCAATAGGTGATAACTCGGTCAATGTGTCCTCTTTGGAAAGATTTTCGGTGTCGGAAACCTCATGACGGACTTTTAAGATGTGTATTAATGTGATGGGTTACTTTTTCTCTTCGTGAAAAAGAGGGCGCGTTTGGAGGGTTTCCTTTTTTTTCGACAACCTGGGTAATCTTCATTATAACTGTATCCCTGGAAAACTTTCTAGCCCCACTGTGGTCTACGTGTTTGTGTCCCAGAGCAAGGGAAAAGATATTACTATCGGGGAGCTGCTATGGGGAATATTACAATTAACTGCTTTGATACGCTTGGCGTGTTGTAAGGCATGTCTTCAGCAGCCACCTAGATGAGCGAATTATGATTGTGACGATTTCGAAGGGCGGCGTCGCGTCGTCGTAATTATTGGACAAAGACAGTGCTTTGTGAGCCTCTTTACGGGAATATATAAAAAGTGGTTATTATTATATATTTTTGCTTGTTGTCAAAGCTCCATTCACTGACACTGAATTAAACAAGATCATATTTCCAGCAATTTTGAAGTATCATTAAATTTCACGATTCCTTTACATTCACACATCAAGTACATAAAAGTACGTACAAATGACACTTGAGTGCTATCGGATTTAATGCTACCGGGGATTTTCCCAATTCTCAGGGAAGGACATAAAATACGCCTCTGTTAAACACTGAAATAAAACACTATTAGAAGATAGAATTCGCGATGACATTAATGGCAGTGATATTTGGCACCTATTAAGTGAAGTTGTCTTTTATACAACAGCATTCCGATTTTTGTCTGTAATGTGTATGGAATGGCATTATCTAATGGATGATTGTGATTACGTACAAGCAGGTGATTGCTCGGGGCTACACTGGCCAATATTGAATGCCTGCCAATCGGGGCACGGATGAATCGACCAGCGTACGGAAGCCACCATGATCCACAATGGAAGGCGTCGCATAGTACGGGTCACCTGCAAACGTATACGTGATCGTGACACTTTAATTTCCTGGTATGAGAAAGGAATTTAAGATATTTTATCATGGAGTAAAAATTAGCCTCAATCTCGTTGAGCTTTTTGAGGTTTGGGATTGAAAATTTGAGGTGAAGAGTATATGAGAAGCGCACACTGAACGATTGACGCATATTTGATACAATTAAAATGTGAGTCAGAGGTATTGAACCAGCGATTCGTATAAGGCAGAATTTGTCATCGTTGTTAAAATGTTGTCTTCTATGTGCCAAGGAGCAGCAAAACATATGAACAATGGGTAATGATAGTGGAAGTCAAACAGAGGGATCTGCAGGAGTGTCCAGTCCTCAGCCAGTCGCGTAGGTAACATCAACATGCACCGCCACTCCACCAGTAATCGTTACAAAGGATTAGTTGCTACTAAAACACATTATTTTATTAGTTTTTAATTTGATAACAAAACATTTGAACGTGAAAATACAGTTCTTTGAAAACAGATTCTTCAGATTTGCAGCCGTTTGATATATAATGAAAACTTATTTTCATTTATTACGGTGCTACGAGAGATTTCAAGTCATCTATATTTCTGTAATATGTAGTGATTTCATATAGATTAGACACATAATAGATGTGCCCCGCGTTTATTTGGTACAAAAATAACTACATGAAGGTGATTTATATATGCTTATATTGAAATAGAAAACAAGGCTGAAATTTCCTTTTTGCTCCTATAACAAAATCAGAAATTTCACATTTTTTATACTCAAAGTAAACAGTCTCAGCTTAATCATTTCAGAAGGGATACTTTTATAGAATGATTTACCCCAGCGCAAAAATTAGAATTTTCACATTTTTGGAACAGAGTTTTATGGAAAATCTCTCTCGTTGCCACCTTGAAACAAACATGAATGTACATTGAAAGTCCTCGTGTTGCGGGTGATAAACTGACATATCTGACGAAAAACAGGTCGGATTAAGCGCTCTTTAAAATACTGAAGCAGCGATCATTGCATTTTCATTATTTCATCACACACATCTGCGATGATGCGAGAGGATACAACAAATGTGGAATATGTGTTAATACATAGCTTTTTATCAGGACTAAAGTGTGTACATTCATTAATATGACTGTTTCAATGTAGGGAAAGAAAAATCGCCAAATAGTTAAACAAGGAGTATTGAGATATTGTATACCGTCTCAGCAAATATAATTAACATGCGTGATGGCAACTCAAAGTGAACACTGTGGTAATGAGAAAATAATGAACTCTTTTCTGATACCCAAATTCTCAATCTTGATGGAGTATAGTGGGGAGGGGAGGTTGCGATCGACTCACCCACCTTCAAGATGATATCCATCCCAGAGGTATGAACTACATGTAAATGCATGTAGAATGTTTGCCATACAACTTGCTAAAATAGACAGTGTTTTTCTTGTTGGTATTTATATCAATGAATTATCAACGTATACCATGAATTGTTATGTTGTAACTCAGCCTTTGGTTGCCACAGTAATTTTTCTAAAGACTGACTGACGGAATGAATGAATGAATGAATGAATGAATGAAGAATGAATGAATGAATGAAGAATGAACGTCTTCGGATAAGTGGAATGGCGACACAAACACATACCAATTAAGACCTAACAATCTTGGAAATAATTGTTGGAAAAAACACACTTGAACGATTTTCGGAAAACTGTCCCGTCTCTTCCAACCACTGTTGAATAAGGTATCGTCATCAGCAGCCAATCCCCAAAGTTGATTGATGGGGCTGGGGAAGCGGTAAGTTGAAATGGAAGGTCGGGGCTTTTCAATGAGTGATTTATGTTGTTTTCAAAGGGCTTGTCTGCCGTGTACGAGGTTGGCTAAAGATGCCCACCCCCCCCCCCCCCCCCCCCCCCCCCCCCCCCCCCACCCCCCCCCCCCCCCCCCCCCCCCCCCTTCCCCCCCCCCCCCCCCCCCCCCCCCCCCTCCCCCTTACAGATTTTGCGCTAGTCCACGGATTCAATTAAAATGAACGGCGTTCAGCGAAGGAAAAATCAATGTCCAGAGACACATCGGCTATTATGATGCGAATAACTGGGACGCTATTTAAACCCACATAAAAATGCAGTAAAAATTTACCTCGATGCCCTCTTACCGTTTTCTGCATGCGTCCACACTCATAATACTCATTTAAAAATAAAAATAATTGATAGAGGTATCACTTATGTAATAGTTGAATGAGTCATACCATATGAAGGAACAGACTTCAGTGACCAAACCTTTGAAGGTTTAAAGTATTGTCTATATTTGCAGACCAAAATATGCTACATCGTGAAAAAAAGTGTGACACACTCCAAAACTTACATTATCACTGCTTTTACACCTTTAGATTCAGTGTATCTGACACAAAAATTGACGTACCCTTATTTTGGGGAGTCATGTGCTTAGTTGGGCCTCGGATGCATTCAAAGGGGAACTATGTGGATAAGGCGGAAGCTGACTACATAATTCAAAAGGCTGTAGCTCGGCATATAAATTAACCGATTGGAATTATCTTTGCAGCCAAATTACAGATAAGAAAATAGGCTTTCCGATGATACCGATATACTGTTAGATATTTGTTATTTAAAAAACTCGAAATGGCGGACACAATTTTGGGTCAATTTTTTTACTCACCTGTATGTAGTAGTGATATAGAAAAAATAGTGTCTTAAGGTATACATTAATATTTTGTTCAGTCTTTCTTTTCGGCAAAAATTGTCTTTTCTTTTTATCACCTCTTGTTCATCTTAATCACAGTTTTCCTTCTCTTTTTCCGTAGCTCAGGAGGAGTGGGCACCTCTGTCTAAAACCATTCGCGAGCAGCGTTCCATCACAACGACTCTCTCCATAGCCAGTTCCATAATCTGTACAGGATTTTCGACTACGACTCCCATTAGAAGTCTAGCAGCACTCCTACACCGGGTTGCAAAAAAACGTTCGCTTAAGAGTTGCCGAGTCATAAGTATCAGGTTGGTTATGTTTACAGATGCTTAAACGAATAGTGACATAGATTATCGTGATACTCGCCCGTTGTCAAGTAAAAAATAATAAAATAAAAATAATACGAAAGCTAAAGGTCCCAGGATGCAAATAGATGATGTATTGTGCAAGTTTACAAGGAGGGAAGAGAAGCAGTCATATTGGGTGGTGATGACGTCCAGTTAGTCGAGTATCTACGGAAGTTCCGGTGACCCCCAGGACTCTACAAACCAACTTTTTTAGCTTCAGTTTATGGTCCTATAACACATTTGAGATGTTAACAAAAAAATTCCGGCACTCTGGCGATATTCAAGATGGCGTCCAAAATGGCCGTCAAATCTAAAAATTCAAGGGGTATTATAATAAAACATGTCATAAATCATCAATGAATGTTAAGATATAGCTACCTGGTTATTGGTATTTAAATCGAGTAATGAAGTGTTGCCATATCTAAAAATCCAAGATGGCGTCCAAAATGGCCGCGAAATATGCAAGTTAAAGAAAGTGGTGTATTTATATCAAAACATGTAAAAAATTTTTTATTTCGAAAATTAATATTTTAAATATAGTTGCCTGGTCCTTGGCATTAATTTATATTATTTGAATTTTTGTTACCATTCAAAAAATTCCAGATGGCACCCAAATGTTCCGCCAATCGGCAAAATTAAAGAAAATGGGAATTTAATTTCACAAAAAATGGTAAAATTTCAATTTAGATATAGTTTGACTGATCATTGGCATTATTGTCTAGCATTGGAATTTTTTGCCAATCTAAAAATCCAAAATGGTGGGCCCAAAATAGGTAAAATTGCACAGAAGAAAAACAAAAAAACAAAAAAAAACACCACCCTCCACAAACACTACGACCCCCCCCGTCCCCGATGGTTTATTCATCATCTCAAAGTGTAGTAAATTGGGTAAATCCAGTAATTTACACTTTATACTTAGAATTCCTCAGACGGAAGTCCAGGAAAGGTTGCCGTTTTTGTGGAGCCTTTCGGATTTGTTATCGACTATTAGAGCACAGCCCAGAAGGTTTTGATCAAACGAACTAGATACCGATATCTGAAACACCGGAAAATTTGGAGAAAAATATAATTTTGCAAAATCATGACATGTCTGCCAGGAGACCCGCTGCTGCGTATGGGCCCAGGAGAGGGGTAAAGTTACTATGGGGTCAAAGGTTTGACATGCGCTAAATCGAATTAATATAGCTTCAATTAAGTCCTTAGGAACCGGAGTAAAAGAAAAAAATTCCAATTGGGTCCATAATATGCATGTGGTACTTCCTTTTCCTTTTCCAAGATCTTTGGGAAATAAGCTAAAGGTATTTGTTTATTTCAAAGAAAGGTCGCACTTTGCGATACCTAGATTTCTTTGTAAAAATATTTTTAAAAAATGTCTAATGGACTGATTCCAATATGAAATGCTTTTGCACTTAGTCATCTTCTATGGTGTTATAATGGGAGGGTCAAAATTCCCTGTAGGATTCTATGGGATGGGGACTCATACCCCTCCTATTAAAGGGAACCAACCCTATTCAAAATCAAAAAGCATATTTTGAATCATATCATTGAATAATTTTTTGATATTTTTTGCAAAGACCTCTGGATATTGCAAACGTTGACATTTCTTGAATAAACGAATGACCTTTAGCCCATTTCCCCAAATATCTTGAAAGGAGGCACCACACACATATGTGACCCATTGACTTTTTGAACCTGGTTACAGTAGGAAATAATTTGAGCTATATTTCATTAATTTAGAGCAGTTCCAACTTACTTGATTTGACCCATAGTAACTTAACCCCTCTCCTGGGGCTACCCGCAGCAGAGAAGCGTCTAGATGCCGACCAGGTAACTCGTCAATCAAGAAGATTCTGGTATTGGGCGCTTTATTCCGTTAATTGTTTATTTAAGTATTACAAAAAACCGATTTCCTGCCGGCTCGAGTTTCGTGGCGTGTTTCTATATGCGCTCCTCTTGTAATCAGAGGTACGGGTTCGATTTCCCCACTTCTGACTATAATTTTAATTAATCTATTATTTGGGGGGGGACTTGGAGATTGCAATGGAACTTCACAGTTGCTAAACTGCGATTTACATGGTAAGTATAGGGTTACCTGGTCGGCCCATAGCCGCTGTCGCCGCAGCGGGTTCTTCGGGCCCGACATTCATATTTGCAAAGTTATATTTTTCTCCGAATTTTCCAGTATCAGATATTGTATCCTCGTTCGGTTGAAATCAAAAAAACATTCCTGGCTGCCGGTCTCTCATGCCAATCCCAGGTTGGACACTTCCCAACACCCCTAGTTTCTGGGAGGTTCACAGACTTCATACAGGAGGGAAACCCCACCGTAACCAATGGGTCCAGGGAATGACCCAGTGTGCAGAGATGATGCATGGCCCAAAGGCCAGCACCTTCCCGTTGTGTTTCTTAGGTTTGGAGACTGGTGGCTACCCTGCTGATAGACCTGGTTCCCTTGTGCGGCTTAACTACATGAGGCGAATTTAAATTTACCTTCTCATTCTATACTGCCCAGTGTTCATCCTTTTTACTCTCCAATCTCGGTTCTTCCGAAGCTCATTTTAGACCTCGAATGGTGGATGCTTCCGCCCTACTTGAGGAACAGTTTTGGGCCCCCCCCCCAAGCCGGATGGGGAGCATATTTTCAGACTGACAATGCCCAGGCAGGTGGACACTCAACCCAAGCCCCCAGCACATCAACGTGCTGAATTTTGGGCGGTGATTCTGGCACTTCGTGAACTGTGACACCATGTTCACGGCCAACCCTAATCCGCCTGCGACAAAAGATCAGTCATATACTACCTGAACGAGGGCGGAAAAAGGAGACGGAGGCTCTGTCGCGAAATGCTCCCACCTGCTTCTATGGTGCAGAAATGGGCATCACTTGGCAGGTGCAGCACCTCATAGGATTGGACTATGTTCTAGTTCCCCAGACTTATATGGCCCCAATGGCCGGGTCATCATCACATGCGAATCTGTTCGCTCTCGTTTGAAAACCAACTTCCAACATACTTTCCCATGGGAGGTAGACAAAAGGCGTCGGACGTTTCGGCCATGACTGCGGCTGGTCAACATAATAGGTTACGCAGGCTATGATCCCGAGCTTACTTGAGAATGTGTCCCGTCAAAACATATCTGGTGCTGCTCGTGGCCTCTAGTTGGAAAACCATGCGGCAGCAGCGGTTTCCGTCCTCACATGGACATTTCTGCAATCGCCCTGTGTTGCGCGGACTACGAGGTTATCCACTGACAGCACCTAGGCCGTGTAGCAGACTTTCTCCTGAGTGTGGAGGGTGCTCTAAGACAGCCCAGGTGTTTTAGAACGCCATTGTCGCTATCCACCATGGCTTCAGAGATGGTATGACAGATTTCTTTCGAGTGGTGGCCCTCTCTGCCCCCATTAAAGGAATGTTTGCGTAGAGGCATCCGATAGGTGGTTGGTTCCAATGGTCTTTTCCCTACTCTCCACACCTTGCCTCAAGGACTTGAGCCCTTGTCGGAGCTCAGTACCTTGGACCTGGCCAAGATGACGGCTTGGCCACAGGGGTTCAGAGGTTCAAGCCCTGCTATTGGAGAGGACCACCTCTGTTTTACAGAAGACATGAGTTTCAGTTTCGTTTCAGTTTATTCAGCATAACATATCGTACAAGACATCAATGAATAATACAGTATATTTAGTAATTAATACATAAAGTATCAATTGTAACCTGTACAAAGATGAGAGGCGATATGATCTGCTAGGACCAGTAATGGACAACCAAATTGGGCTTATAATTATTGCTGGCCCTGTACTCCATACAAATAGATAACTCAATATTACAATATATTACAAAGGTAAGTATACATAACAAAACAATACCAACCACAACAAAACATTGAGACAGAAGGACAGACTGTTCAACGTGTCTTGCTAAGGTATGCAAACGATTGCTTTGAGGAAGCGAGATATAAATGATTTGAAGAATAAAGTGAGGAGTAGAAATAAGATGAAGAATAAATAGAGAGGAGAATAAGGGGTCTTGGGGAGTAACTAAGTAAGAATGTACTGGTTGATGTAAATGTTTTCTTCAGTTAGCTTTAATGTATTTTTTGTTTTGTAATTGTTGGATAGATTTCTGGAAGATCATTCCAATTTTTTGCGCCGTGATACTGACTAAAGTGCTTTTCAAAGGAAGATTTTGGGAGGGTAAGATGATTTGTCGGCTTGTCTGGTCTTATAGCTGTGGATTTGGCTGTTTGTGATAAAGTAATTACTGATGTTCGGAGGTAAATGATTGGTGTGATAGTCAAACATGAAGAGCGCAGATTGAAGTTGGTTGAGGTGCTCTAATTTGAGTGTTGTCAGTGAGTGAAATAATGGTAAAGGGTGAGTTCTGGGTGGTAGTTTTTGTGATAGTGCGAATTGCCCATTTCTGTGTGGGTTTAGTTTGTGAGTCCGTGTGGGATGTTGGAGGCCCATAGGTTACAGTAACTAAGGTATGGGAGACTAATGTGTTGTATAGTGATTTTAAGGTGTAGTCTGGAAGCTTAAGGTGGTGTTTAACTCTATAGATTGTACCAATTGCTGAGACGCCTTTGGTAGTGACAGATTTGATGTGTTCATGCCATGTTAGTTTGTCATGAATTGTGATGCCAATAAATTTGGTTGAGTGACCGGGGAGAGTGTCTGGTTACCTATTGTTAATGTTTGATTGTGATTTGTGTTGTGTGTAGAGAAAAGCATGTAGTTAGTTTTGGGAAACATAATAGAAAGTTTGTACCCGAACCATTCAGGTGATTTTTGGCGAGTTCCAGTCATGTTGTTGAAAAGTGCATTAATTTAGGTTTGAGAGAAGATTTTGTACCGATCTGCAAATAAAATTAGTTTTAGTGTTTCAGAGATGGTTGAAATGGTCTTCATGTAAATGATGAATATCGGGTCCAAGGATTGAGAGCTGTGGAACGCCCACTGTGATAAGGTTGTGATGGATATGCGGGAGTGTAGGAGCGATTGTGAACGGTTCGTTAGTGTCCTCCTGAACCACTCCAAGCTACTCCACGGACACGTAATGATAACGCTGTGAAGAAGAATAGTGTGGGTACAATGGTGTCGAAAGCCTTGGAGAGATCCAGGATTACCCCCATGGTGTGGAGTTTAATTTTTTAATGCAAGTTTAGTTTGTTGTTAGTTCAGGAGTGCCATGTGTTGAGCGTTTTGGGCCTGAAACCGTATGTTCATCACAATAATGTTGTGCTTATTGAGAATGAAGACAGACGTGTGTACAATATGCATTTTTTTCAAGTAGTTTTGAAAAAGCTGGAAGAACAGAAATGGGCCTGTAATTTGCAATGTTATTGCGTCTTTGTTTTTGTAATAGGAATGACTTTGGCTGATTGAGGTGATTCTGTAAAGTACCGGTAAAAGTGATTTGGTTAATATTGCATCAGAGCGATATGATGTTATCATATGATTTGTTTGCAATCCCTGGATCTATCTTGTCGGTACCCCCCCGCACTTTTACCAGGTTTTTCAGTAGGTGTCGATGGTTTTACATCTGCCCCGGGTGGGTTTTAGCGAAAAATCTCAAACCTTAATCTTGTTCCCTTAAACCATTTTTCTCCCAGTCCGATACAGAGGTCCGGGCATCTTTGAGAAACATAGTGTCCCGGTGAGCTGGGTTCTTAAATCCGTAACTTAAACAGTACTGGGACAAATCAGGGACATCAAGCAGTTATTCATAACAAACATAAGAGAAGCCCTTTAGACATGTTGTACCTGGCACCTTAATCCGCTGGATCACAATGTCATCCGAAGTTCTATACCAAAATGTCAAGATCGAAGACATATTTCCCATGTCTTCATGAAACCCATTCCCCAATCACTTCTTGGGCACTCTCTTCTGGGACTTTCTTGTCGGACATTTTGGATGCTGCGTTTGATCGCTAACACCACCATTTCCAACGGTGTACCAAAAGATTATTGGCAAAAAAAAAACGGTTGGGCAATGGCTTAATATTTCGTGGCCTCTCTGCAGGTCTAGGGGTAACATCTGGACACCATTAGGGGAGGTAGAACCTCTTTTTCCTTTTGCAATTATAATAAAGCTTAGGGCAGGTGGTTAGCTAGCTTTTAAGGATTCACCAGAAATACCTATGTGTATCCTCCTGGGCTTTGATCCACTGCCCTGGTGCAGATTAGCTGCGGGAGGTCTTGAATGTTACATTGTTTTATTTTCCAAAGGCACCAAATTTTGTGCAGCTCTACAATTCTAGCACTTTTCCAGAATTGTATAAAACAACATAAGATTATATACATCAAATATTATGAAAGTTCCTCCACCTTCGGTTTGAGAGGTCTACACTCGATAAATCTCTTTCACTGGCAAGAAAAATGACTTTGCAAGACAGAATTTGTCCTTATCGATTTTCCCAGATGCAACAAAACATGCGAAGACAAGACAAACATTTCGCCACCTTTTCAGTGCGGCTGAAACACGTTTAAAGGAAGCCACATCCTGTGCTCGAATTGTTTTGACTAGCAATGTGCTTTAAAGCAGGGGGGATATTGCGAGGGTGCGCAAGTCTTTATGTATGTATATTTAGGTTTTGTCATGTAGATGTCTGTGTATATTGTCTGTGTGTTTTCCAGTTTGGGTAGGTTTTCGTTTTTTGTGTCTCCTTCGAAAAGTTTAAGTCGGATTTAAACCAGACTTGGGTTAAGTACAATAGTGGTTCCTTCATATGGGGATGGTGTCAAAGGTAGGACCCCAAGGAAGGTCAAGGTAATCGGGTCAATGTTCCAGACTGCCATATTGACAGGGGGATGTCGCCAAGTTTACTTGCAGAGTATTTTAATATACATACTAGGGACAACCTTTGCCCTAATTTTAATTCATCATGAAAAAAATTCCGGAGAGCTAAAGGAATATCGAAGGGAATAGACAAATGATAAGCAATTTCATCTGTAACACATTTAATTTTAAATCGCGGAATATTTGGTGGTGTGTTTCGACATTAAAGCAGTTAGCCTATATGGAATTGTACACACTTTACCCTCTGATTTATAAGTTAAAAATGCAGTTCCACATTTTTTAGATTCTCTCGAATTATCACTGCTAATCCCTTTAACATGGTTTCTAAAGTCCATTATTTCCAAATTTACTATTGGAACAGTAGCCTATAGGAGACTCCTTGAGGAATCTAAAATGTATATCAAGACTTCAAAAGTTGACATTAACGATACATATTTGTCGTTGTTTTTCATGTAGAGATCGTTAATGTTCCTCTGAAAAATTTTTGTGTAATTGTTGAATTAGTTTGATTTAAATTGCTTGGAAAATGTTTGGATCTAACGAAATATTCTCAAATTTGCTTACATATCATCATCGGATAGTTTGTTTTCAAACATCTAACAATTTTTTGATATTTCATCTATATGATTAAAGGGTAGATTGATTTCGTCATTACGTTCTTACAGTGCCAATATTGGACAACATATTAGGCTAGACTTCACCGCGCGAATTCTTTATGTTATGTCACTACAACACTTAAGTTCAACCGACAAAAGTAGATATTAGTGTATTAATTGTTAATTCGGTACGATTATTTATAACTTCATTTTATTACAGGGTTTCTCATAAAAAAGGAAACCCAAAGCCCCTCTGTTACATGAAAAGAAAAAAAAGGTTAAAACATACAGATTATTACACATCTGAAAAGTGCATTTCGTTAGGTTTCTGACACCGAAAAAAAAAAATCTCAATAGGGTGCCATATTTACTGAGTTATGCCGATTGAAAATTTGTACACTTTTCCATTTTAATCCACGGAGGGTCCTGTTTCAGTAGCTTAGACAATACCACAGTCTCCAAGCTCATTCTTTTGTTTATGGTTTTTTTGTTTTTGCGACAAAGGTCACTTATGATATTGAAAGGTTTAGTTTTCCTTATTAGAAAATTCCAGACTTGCTCGTTCGTCTTTACTGCCCTGCTATGCCCCCCCCCCCCCCAACGATTGGCGGAAGTTGGCCTGCCTATAATACGGATGCAGGCTGCGTTCTCTTTTCCATTTGCAATAATCGACTTCAAATCATTCTTCTCCGTCGGATGCCTGGCAAAGGCAGCGGTTATTATGTTGCAAAGATCCCCAGATTTGACTCCGTAGACTTCGCCCTTGGGAAAAATTAAAGAGTGAAGGTTTATGTACAGGAAAACTACCAGCAAACTTACCAGAAACTTCGCAATAGAATAACGCTGCCTTTGCAAACATCCGACGGACAAGAATGATTAGAAGTCGATTATTGAAATGAAAAGAGAGCGCAAGTCTGCATCATGGTCTTAGAAGTTAGAGGCAGCCAAGTGTGTGTGTGTTGTTGTGGGTGTGGGGGGGGGGGGGAGCAGCCGCAGTAAAGAAGAATGAGGCAAGATTGGATTTCTAATAAGTGACACTTAATTCTTTTCAATTATCAGAACTGATCTTTGTCGCATAAACAAACGAAACCATAAACGAAGAAAGAATGTGCTGGAGAAGATTTGATTGTCTAAAGACAGGATCAGACAGTAACAAATCCGTGGATTAAATGAAAAGTGGTATGGACAAATTTTCAATCGGCCATAACTCCCTCGATATGTCCTTAGGAAGATTTTTACGGTGTCGAAAACCTAATGAAATGCCTATTTCAGATATGGGCAATTCCGGCGTCATGGACAATTACACGATAGACTAATTTTTATTGCTTTAGGTGGATTACCCTTGGGAGGGTATAAAAATAAATAGTACAAATTAAAGTAATTGAGGAAAATAAAACTTTCTAGTGCTTTTTGTTTGAACATCAATCGCGATGATTTTGCCAAATCGGGAGTATGGTATTTGCTTCTTTGCCTCTCATCTTTTTTGCTCTCTCGTATTCATTTTGTAATTAGGTTTCCTTACAAAAAATCTGTGCAGAGTGATCGATAAACACCTTCATTGTTTTACCGAGATGAATATACCATAAACCGTTCATTCTCAGGTTTTCCGCCCCCTGGGCTAGTAGCATCATAAACTCGAAAAAACATTAATGCCTTTAAACTAAAACCTGAAAAAATGAGTGATAATAAATATTCAAATTAGGTCTTCATTAAGTAATGGTGTTGAGCTATCAATCTGTCATAAAATCATGTTATATTCCTCTAACTGCTCAATACCCTCTGTCCTTGCAATCTCATCATCTATCCATGACTGGCTCACAATGGATTTCATGCTCCCTTGCCTCTGATCTTGTTAAAACAATCTGACAATGTTCTCGTCTTGTCTTTCCCTATGTGTTTGTCTTGTCCTGTCCCGTCCTGTCTCGTCCCGTCCTATCCAGTCCTATCCAATAATTTAAATTTTAAATATTATTCTATGTATGGTGGGGTCATGCTCAAAGTCCTCCGGACTTATTATGGCCTGCATTTGAGTTCATGCCATTACAAAACTCTGTACATTTTATTCATTAAAGATGTAATTATTATTTCTTAAATATCTTTAAATATATCATATATATATATATATATATATAATTATATAATGTACTGACTGAATGAAAATGCTAATAAAACTTATCTGAATCCGAATCTGAGCTTCCGTTCAAAAGTTATGGTCGAAAATGTAACTTCGCAATTGGAAATTTCCTATGATATTTCTTATGTATTTTATTGTTTTCTCAAGCTGCGATATTTAATTTTTTCCACTTTAAAAATGAATATCTCAAAAAGTAAATGAGGCCTTTAATCTCTATTTTTTCACAAAAAAAGTTTTTTTCGAAAATGTAATTCCAAAATGGAAATGTCCTATATATTTCTGATGGATTTTATTGTTTTCTCAGCTGCGAGTTTGTAATTGTTTCCATTTTAAAAATTCATATCGCAAAAGGAAAGAAAGTTGTAATCTCTAAAGCACAATTATCTATAAAATTCAAAGCACTATTTCATAATGATAATGAAAGGCGAAGAGCATTTCTAAAATATACTAAAAACTTAAAAAACAGTGTTTCTAGACTAAATCGTCGATATCTCCAAAGTGAATTTTAACAATATGTCATTGCGGTGTCAAGGATTTCTCAAAACGATTTATCTTAGAGAGATGGGATAAAAAGTAAATTAGCATACCAATTGGACGAGTTGAACCAGAATATTCCATTAGCCCCATGGGAACTGATTTAAGGGGGTTTATTGGCAAGAAAGGAAAAATATATTATTTTTGCCAACTGTGTACCAAAGATCCCCCCTAAATTCAAGATTCCCAAGGGGATTAGTGGAAATATTCTGGGTCAATGCATAGTCCAATTGGTATGTTTTAATTTATTTAATTTTCATCCACTCTCTAAGATAAAGCGCGAGAGTTAAAAAGTATTTAAGAATTTGGTTTCAAATAGAACTGAAGTTTGCTGGTAAATAATGTTGTTTTAAAATCTTTCAGTGAGATCAAAGCAATCTGAATATATTTTGGTCAAAATGTGAAAAATTAAGGAAAAGGTAAGATTGGTGTAAACAGTTTAGGGTCTTTATGAGTGGTACAAATTGTCAAATACTATTTTCAACTTGTTCTATATCAGTGATTCCATTCTCATCGACGTAGAAAAGCTTGCTGGTACAGTGTATAAGGATATCATAAAAAACGATGGATTTACTACTTTACTTTCAAGGGCTGTTACCAATAAAATTGGCCAAGGGACAACATAGCTCATTAAGTGAGCAAAAAGTTAGAAGAGACTATTAATGATTGGAGCGTAATGTCCATGACGCAAAGTGTAAGTCCATGACGTTCTTATGAGTGACCTACCTAAGTGTGGAAGATAGATCTGTTACAATTTGGTTTTAATATTTTGATTCATTGAACTAGAATATTTCCATTAGCCCATGTGAACTTGATTGGGGGGTTATTGGTCAAGAAAGGAAAAAAAATAATTAGTTTGCCAAAAGTGTACCAAAGATCCCCCCTAAATCAAGTTCCCAAGGGGCATGGAAAGATTCTGGTCAATGCACAGAGTCCAATGAGTATGTTTTAATTTACTTTTCATCCCATATCGCTAAGATAAATCGTTTTTGAGAAATCCTGAAACACCGCAAATCGACATATTGTTAAAATTCTATTTTTAATTCCTTAAATCATGTCTTAGAAACACTGTTTTTGAAGTTGTAGTATATTTTAGAAATGCTCTTCTGCATTTATTATCATTAGAAAGTAAGTGCTTGAATTTTTATAGATTAATTGTGGAAATTAGAGCTAAAAGATATTTACTTTTTGAGATATGAATTTTTAAAATGGAAAAAAATTAAATATCGCAGCTTTGAGGAAAACATAAATACATAAGAAATATCATAGGAAATTTCCATTGCGGGACGTTAATTTTCGACCAATAACTTTTGAACAGAAACTCCGATTGATGTCAACAAAAAGAAATAGGAAAGGTATTATTTTCCTAATTTTAATTTGTAGTATTAAATTTTAGCCCTCCCAAGGGTAATTCCAAAGTGGTATATGTAGGTTATTTCTAAACTCTGCCTTCTTGGGTTTGTTAATTGATCATTGAGATGGGGTAAAACTGTACCTCTCATCCAATTTTTGTTGGGACCCATGGCTACTTATTCGACAGAGTTATGCAAATGAGCGTCATCGGACATCGAAGAAAAAAAAAAAACACGGTTGCACCACTATCAAGTTCAACTCAAAAAATCTCTGAATTTAGAGTTCATTTTACTTGCAAAACAGTAGTCGTGTTAATGGGTAGAGTTAACTCTAAAAGAATATTAAAAACCCAAAGTGTAACAGTATCTTCCACAAGTTAGGCAGGTCACTCATAAGACCATCATGGACATTACCCCTTTTGCGTCATGGAATTACGCTCAATAATTAATAGTCTATTCTAAAGTTTGCTCACTAAATGATGTGCTATGTTGTCCCTGGCAAATTTGATGGTAACAGTTGTGATACCAATACACTCCTTGAAGTTACAAAAGTAGTAGAAATCCATCGTTTTTTATGATATCCTTATACACTGTAAAAGCAAGTTTTCTAAGTCACGTGAGATGGAATAAATGATATAGAAACAAGTGAAAATAGTATTTGACAATTTGACATAAAGACCCTAAACTGTTTACACCAATCTTACCTTTTCCTTAATTTTTCACATATTTTGACAAAATATATTTCAGATTGCTTTGATCTCACTGAAAAGATTTTTAAAAACAACCATTTATTTACCAGCAAACTTTCAGATTCTATGGTGAAACCAAATTCTTAAATACTTTTAACCCTCTAGCTAGTGCTATGGTTATAGCAATCAATGATGGGCGAGGAAAGTGGTAGACCTCGATTCCATATTAATTTTAATATAAGGTGCAATGATATCGTATGGTGATTGAAATTTTCGCGTAGGGGGTTAGGGGTAGGTGAATAATGTGATGCATTCATACAAAACCTGTATAAGTTTATTAGCCTAGATGTAAATTATGCTTTATATTTGATGTGTCAAATAAAATATAGCCAAAAAAATGTACTATTTGTCTTTTCAGAAGACTACATAGGCCGATATTGTCATTAGTTATTACCACTACGTGACCAATTACACTGAATACAGGGTTCGCTTGTATCCCTTAGAAAGCAAAATTGAGGTCGTATTGGGTGGAAGGAGATGGGGTGCTGGGAAAGGGGAAGACGGGGTGTTGGGAAGGAGGAGGCTGGAGTGTTGGGAGGGGGGGGATTGGAGGTGTTAGGGGAGAGGTGGTGTGTTAGGGGAGATGGGTGTTGGGAAGGGGGAGGAAATGAGTGTTGGAAAGGGGAGATGGGTGTTGGGAAGGGGAGATGGGTGTTCGGTAAGGGGAATGGGTGTTGGGGAGGGGAGATTGAGTGTGTTGAAGAGGGGAGATGAGTGTTGGGAAGGGGGTGGGTTTGGGAAGGGGGAGGCGTTTGGGAGGGGGGAGATGGGTTTTGGGAAGGGGAGGATGGTTTTGGGAAGGGGAGATGGGTTTGGAGAAGGGGGAGAGGGGTTTTGGGAAGGGGAGTTGGGTGTGTAGATGGGTGTGGGAAGGGGAGAGGGGGGTATTGGGAAGAGGAGATTAGTGTTGGGAAGGGGAGATGGTTGTTGGAAGGAGGAGATGGGCTGTTGGGGAGAAAGGAGGAGATGGGTTTTGGGAAGAGGAGATGGGGTTAGGAATGGGAGGATGGGGTTAGGGGGGGAGATGGGTATTAGGAGGGGAGATGGGTGTTAGGAAGGGGGAAATGGGTTTGTTGTTGGAGGAGGATATGGTATTGGAAGGGGAGCTGGGTATTGGGTTGGGAAGGGGAGATGGGTGTGGGAAGGGGAGTTGTGGTGTTGGAAAGGGAGGTGGGGGTGTTTGGGAAGGGGAGACAGGCTGTGTGGAAGAGGAACAGTTGGGGTGGGAAAGGGAAAGATGGGGTGATGGGAAGGGAAAGGATAGTGCGGAGTTGGGAAGGGAAAAGAGGGGTGTTGAGGGGGAAAGATGGGGGGTGTGGTGGGATGTTGGGAAGGGAAAGAGTGGTGTTTGGGTGTTGGGAAGGGAAAGATGGAGTGTTTCGGGAAGGGGAAGATGGGAAGGGAAAGTGGGGAGTTGAGAGGGGTCAGAGGGGTGGATGGGTGTTGGGAAGCATTAACTGAACCAAACATGTTGTACCAAGTGCTGCGTAAAAACTTGCAGATCATTTATAGTCATCATCGTTGAAGTCATTCATTGGTTGCAATTATTAAACATGCCACCCAATTACCAATAAGCCTGGTTGCATGCACTAAGAAGTGAAAATGTTGGTCATACCATTGCTCTAAAAGGGTTCAAAATCGTGCATGGAATGCGTCATGGACATCACAAGTGTATCAAATTTGTTAATGTCAATAACGCAATGTAATGTCCATGCCGCTCATTGCATATTTTGCAGTTGGTTATGATTATCTTTTTTTTTCTGCTCAAGGGATGCTTATGATACACTAAAAATAGGATTGAGATATAATAATATATATTTTTACTGAGGAGTAGCAAAAACTAATTAGCATAAAAATTGCCATGGGACATTACGTTACATGCAAGGTCAATGGAGGAATATTAACATAGAAATAACAACCCTCCAAAAATAGTAACGGAAAAAATTTATGGAAAACGGGGGAAAAGACTTAAATTAACATTAGATAGATGGCAATATCAGTAGAAGAAAAATAAGTCTGGAAATGAATTTCGCTTTTTGGATGCCAAGGACCACTATCGTGGATGGAATCGTCCATATGTATTAATAGTTATGGGTTACTCTTTTCTCTCGTTGAAATAGAGGGCGCTTGAGGGTTTCCTTTTTTGCGGGACACCCGGTTATTGAGGGAAAAAAATGCGCTGCCCGCTCTTAAAATTGGGTGAAACACACTCCCGCTTGTCTTGAATGTAGCCCGAATTTGATTCTGTTGTGGGCAAATCAAACCCCTTCCGAGTTGTCCCGCTTGGCGAGAATGAAAACAAATTGGAGGAATATGAAGTGAATGAAGATGAATAATGCGAATAAACGGAATGTTGAAGCACCTTACTGTGATTGCACAAAACGTTTTCTTCACGGAAGTGACGTTTTATCAACCAGGGCCACCTACTTTGTCACGTGATCTTAAACAATATGGCCGCCACCATACATCAAAGTTTTCGAATGAGTGCATGCTTGCTCCGTGCCACCTAACCAACAATTTATCATCTCCCTCACTGTAGATATTGATTGATGGCACTATGTAAATTAGTTATCATAACTGGACCCTCTGTTTTTCACACTAAAATGAAATGGTTGAAATAGCTATGGCCTTAGACCGCGACGTAAACATGAAAATTGTGATGTGCGTGTGGTGTGGCGGCGGCGGCGTGGCGGAAGTCAATTAATTATCTTCGTAAGTTCGTAGACTGAATTGCGCAGCAATTAATCCGGGGTTAAATACTTGGGCTTCATTGACGCGTCGGGTGGTATAGGAGAGGAGCGTAACCACGCGACACAAAAAAATTGGAAGTTGTTTGAAACACAGGTAGGCTGAAAAGTGAGCCAAGCAGTGAAGCAGGCTTGACTGTTTGATTATCTTTTGATTTAAACAGTTGATAATTTAAAAACAAGACAAGGCGCGTACCGTTAAAGGCCAGCACACCGCTCACTTTAGCCCGGCCGAGGTTTGCTCTGGTATTTAAGATAACCATGATAGCCCATATATTTCCCTCTCCAACGGAGCCAGAGCGGTAGTTCGTAAAAAAGAACGGGCTCCACCTTGTAGCCAATGGCATGTGTGCCACAAAGTCAAGAATTTTGTATAGACTTACGTTACAGTCTTCGATGACACGACATCCGTTGCATATACATGTATATGAAAACTTTGATGTCTTAGCATCCCTACTAGCTCGATTTTAAAAATACAACGATGCCACAGCTATGCTTACATCCGGAAATGTTGGCCTTAAAAGGGCACGAAGTGACAGAAAAATTGAAGCTAAACACAGTCGTCTCCAAATCCATGACTTCGGGTGTTTGTATGTTCGTAATTTATTTGGTAATCAGCGAAAATAAGCGTGCTTGTGCCCTATTCTAAAGAAAACAAACGGGAACAAATCACCATGGGGCGACTCACATTAGTGGGGCGACTGTATGTGAATGAGATTTTTAACGGTAAGAAATCACCGTTTCAAAATCATCAGATTTTAACCAGTAATGGGAAAATAGTCAAGGGAACAACGTGCGTATAATAATAATATAATTTAGACTACATCAAAGGTACAGATTTTCAAATGTGTTGTTTTGTACTGATTCGGAATTTGCTTATCGCATCGGACCCGCTGCACACCCCCCCCGGCTTTTTCAATTAGGACTCCAGTCGTCGACGGGGAACCATACAAATAAAAAATATGGAAAGTTATGGACTCTATTGTGTTTTTTTTAGTTGTTGCAATGTTTTTTTTATGCTTGAAAAACGGAGAAAGAGGATTACATTGGACTTGGCAATATTTTATTTTTCTAAAAACATCACCGGCGCAAATTTAAAAAAAATCGCATAGATCATGCTTATTTTGTAAAAAAAAAGATAGTACATAGTTTTTTCGTCAAAAATATTATCACTCATAACCTTACCACAAAACACTTAACCTCCCAAGCACGATGGCTCCGGAGTCGGAAAATGGGAATTTCACTGTACTAGCCTAGGAAATTTTTTCAATATTTTAAGAGAAAAACACGCAAAGCAACTTAAACAAAAAAACCCCATATCAACCATTTAAAAGACTTTACAATATTGTTAAACATTTTAAAAAAAGAAAAATTTAAAATTAATTGGAACATTGATAAATTTCTGAATTAAAATTTCTTGAAGGGCGATATTTTACGTGAAATTACATAGCTACATTTCGCTTGTGTTACTCTATTCCAACCTTATATTCTGTAGTGTTTTTTTGTTTCTTCTTCAAAGCCCTCCAATTTGTAGTTTTAACACATATGAGTAATCAACATTTACCTAGATGTTTCCCCAAATGAAAACGGCCTTCAAATAATTTTTTTTAATGATTTATTATTATTTTCTTCACTGAAATAACTTCAAAATTTCAGTGCTAAACTGATGAAAGCAAGCTACCCATCGATTCACTCTTTTGACAGTGTTTTGATGCAAATTAATAACGCCGCACAGGCCTTTGTGTCGTGCGTTGTGAGCGATACCTGTACTCAAAGACAATAACTTGTTATTCTACAATACAGTGCAAGTTCAAATTCTTTTGAAACAAGAGTGGTTAAAAATTCTTTTAAACATTTTATTGTAATTTGTGTAATATGCTTGATGTAGAATTCCTTGCAATATGCATGATTGTTTCTAAAGAGACACAACTTGCTTATTTTGAATTCGAATTGCCCAAGACCAAACAACCTCGTTCCCAGGCTTGCGCTTTCTGGATGATCGTTGTATTAGTTCGATCACTGGTACGATGTCCTTAAGGATGGTGCGTACGGCTACCGAAAACACTCCCGGGCTATTTTACTGTATACGGCTACCGAAACCCTGGGCTTAGGTACCACAGATCGAATCTGTGGTTGAGTATATAATCCTCAACCACAGACGATAGGTAATTAAATTGCGTGTGAACGTGTTACACATAAAATTACATACCTGATTTACCTGGTTGATGGGGAACATTGTTTCCCTTCTTCAAAAGTGAGTAGTAGCGTCAATATTACCCAAATCACGTTAAACACAATTGTTAACTTTCAACACGTCACGAAAATTTCAAAAACTGAAAGGTCGAATTTTGAAAAAAAAAAAAGAAAGTAAAACTGGATCGTTTCAATCAAGACTACTCAGTTGTTTGTTGATAAACACGGGATAACACCAAATGACCCGAGGTTCATGTTTAAACCATTCCCTGCTATTTGGAAATCATTGCACTTGTTAAACTTCAAACAAATTGGTGAAAATATGGAAGTTGTTATCATCATAAAAGGCACTGTGAAAATTTGTAAATGGTTAATACGACATTCATATTTATTAATGACAATAAAAAAATGCTTGTTAATAATAGATAAGAAAGACATTATTTTTGATTTGCGTAGTAGGGTTTGATGATGAAGCAGCCATTGGTTTAGCCATTGATTAACACAAGGCTCCTAGGTTCTGTTCGAAGTATTCCCGAACCCTTGGCAATCTCATGGTCGAAACTTGTAACGTGCGATCCGTAGGTTGGGATGAAAACATGGTGAATTTCGGGGGATATGTGCGAATACGGAAAACTGAATTAGTCTCCCGTTGTGTAAAAAGGAGTTGACATGCACTTTTACATCACTTGATATTATTATACATGTGAATTGATATCAACATTGCCAGGTGCACGAACGATGTTGGAAAACTACGTGAAAAATTTGGCGTTATCGGAGATTTGAGTCCAAGTTTGGTATGTTGTAATTAGTTTTCCATGAACATGTAACCATGCATTTGGGCATCATTAAAAAACAAATGCATACTAAATTTGAAAGGGTTTTTAGAGCACGATAAATTTTGTAAATAAGGAAAAAGTCAACACGGTCACAGCGCAATTCAATTACTATCGTCGTTGGTTGAGGATTATCATATTACTCCACCACAGATTCGATCTGTGTAGGGGTTAGGTAGCTGTATACGGCTACCGAAACACTCGCATTTAAAAAATTATGGTTCATGGTTTTTTAACTTTTTGTCCGTGTATTTGTCTTTCATGTTTCACACCGTAATCCGGGGGTTCTCAATTATTTTAGCTGAGGGGCCAGAGAATACCGAAATATTTGAAAGTTCCCTAGTTGAGGGCCATACAGTCATGACAGTGAATTTCTTATGTTTTCCCTTTTATACTTTTAGCAAGCCATGGGCAAAACAATCAATAGGTTGGCGGCCGATTTGGCCCACAGGCCGCCTATTTAGAACCCCTGCCGTAATCCTTGGCAACTCGCGGTGGGTCTGGGGGGTAGCTCGTTCACGCAGCATTGTCGTCGTCCTTACCTACCTCTTACAATGCTACGTGCCATCTATTGAGAAAACCGGAATGGGTGCGCAGCGGATCCGCTGCAGAATAAGCAATCCAAATCGGTATAAAAAAACAAAACAGCACTTATTGAAATTTCGTTTAACATTTTAGGTAGTGCCCTATTATATTTACAATTAGACGCACATTGTTTCCTTGACTATTTTTCCATTCATGGTTAAATTAATCTGATGATTTTGGGAAGCGGTGATTTCTTAACCGTACAAAATCCTAACGTACGCTGGTGCCCTGTGGCTTGTATGGCTCAGACTATCCAGTTATGAAGTGGTGAGAGACCAAAGTCGGCGGGAACCAGTGTAATCCCAACATAGCCAGGCCTGAAATTTTCGTCATTTTGGCCGTTTTTAGGGTCAAATTTCACGGATGCACATAGTTTGGCAGTGGTGTTTGTAACCCACCCTTTATAGTTTTTAATCCACCCTTTTTATGAAAACACCCTTTATTGAAAAGTTAAAATAACCACCCTTTTTATAATTCATTGGAAATTCTACAGCTGGTCCACCATTTTTCCTTTTACCCAATTATACATCAGGTCAGATAATTTTTCAAATTTTTTTGTTTGCCAATTAAAATCCACTTTGGCCCACCAAACATCATTTGTATTTAAGGGGAACCTAACTTGTTGGAAGTTATGACACTTTCTAATTTCACATTGGGATGCATTGTGGCAAACATAATTGCACTATAGTAATTTGATTTTTATTTTATTAACCCTAACACGGCCGAGAGGCAATGGAGAGCCACCGAAAACGTGGTACCGGTTGGAAAATGTTTTTCGTTGTCATCTGGGGGGGGGCCGTCAACAAGCTTTTTTGGTCGTGCAATGACTATCATTCGCCTCATTGCATCTGGGCCTCTTACCGAAAATGACCGATGTTCTCGTTGCCCTGGGCCATCTTCCGAAAATGACGCGATGTTTTTCGTTGCATCTTGTCCGTCCTTCCGTGAAAATGACGCGATGTTTTTCGTTGCTCTGGGCCGTTATTGACTGGAAATGAGGCGATGCTTTTTCACTGGCATTTTGGACGTTTTGCCCGCAGAAGGCGCAAGCTTTTCATCAGGCGGGTGGAACTGTTATCAATGCCCATAGAATATTTCGATTTCGATGGTGATAGTGCCACCATTTTTGATTAAGCTATTGTTTTAAATTATGCATAACGTATTCATGACTAAACCGAGCATGACGTAGCATAATAGCGCACGCACGACTATTATGTAGCGTAAAAGCGCCACTCACGACTGGTGAACTATACGCTACAATTTCATGCGATCTGTGCCGTACGAATCCATTATTTATTTATTTATTTATTTATTATTTACCCCTGTTTTTATTGCCTTTTCCACGCGATGTTTCTCGTTGCATCTGGGACGTCTTTCCGGTAATGGCGCGATGTTTTTCGTTGCATCTGGGCATCTTCCGGGGAAATGACGAGATGTTTTTCGTTGCATTTGGGCCGTCTTCCGGGAAAATGGAGCGATGTTTTTCGTTGCATTTCTGGGCCGTTATTGACTTTACGCTAATAATTCCTGTGCCGGGAGAAAAACGGCAAGATGCAATGAAACGCAGAATTTGGCTCTTGTTGCATCTGGGGACAGTTAAAGAATAAAAATAGATTGACTTTCGTTGCATTTGGACGTCGGCCGGCCAAAACGCCCGGTAGGGTTAGGTTAACTTGCAAGAACATAACATATGTAACTTTTTTTTATGCCCCTTTGCAGATTACCATAACATATTGTAAGCTTTTTTATTCACTTTGCGGGCTTACCATAACATACTCCAAGGAAAGTTTTACCTGCAACCACTCCATCAGCCAGGCATGGCTTGGCCAAGTACTCCTGCAACCTCCTTGCCAAGGCAAATATCTACCCACAAGACTTTCACAAAAAGGGAAAGGGGCCTTGCTGCTCTATGCTGAAGATTAGACTGACAGCAAAGGAACAGCCTCAAATCATCCATGAACAAACACACAAAAGAAGCCTGGAGGCAGAAGATACAAGTTTATTTAACACATTTGATGATATACGCACTGCTATACTCTCTTATGGGGCAAAAGATTCAATGTGGAATGTGTATATGTTCCGGAACATTCAATGGGCGGGGTTTAGTAAGCAAAACACGCCAATATCATTGGTTGTTGCCTATAGAGGAGACGATATTAGATGCGTTTGCAAGTGTTTATGGTGCGTGTATAAGCTTACGCAAGTGAGTACACGCAGAGTGGTTACAGGTTGGTCATTTGACAGCGGGGGAATATTTTTGCCCTTTTAAACATTTATGGCCCAGTTCAGTCAGCCACAGTGTATACCTGTAACCTATTCCTACATGTTATGGTTTTGATCTAGGATTGCCAGTTTTAGAGTTATGTAAGATAGTCCACTAGTGGATTGTTTGCGCTCGGGATCCTCAAATAGTCCGCTAGTGAAATAATTGCGCACGGGATCCTCAAATAGTCCAACTAATTTGGGAATAATTGTGCACGGTTGCGCAAAAAATCCGTCCCTATAAGGAAACGGGATAATTCCGGCGCACAGGGATCCTCAACTAGTCCGCTAGTGGAAGAATTGCGCACGGGTGCGCTAAAAACTCTGTCCCTATAAGGAACCGGTGGTCATTCTGAACAGGATCCTCAAATAGTTCGCTAGTGGAATAATTGCGAACGGGTGCGCAAAACTACCTTAAAGAGACATAGGGGAAAAGCGGGCAGAGGGGAATGAGAAAAGGGAGAAGAACATACTTCTGTCACTTTTCTTTCACTTTTACCCTTCATTCACCCCCTTTCCCCTCGCTTTTTTTATACATTCCCCATGTGTCCTTACACTATTCTCACTTTTTCGATAACTTTATCGCTTTTGCCCTCCTCTTTCCCTCGTTCGATTTCTTGCTACGCTCATTTCTTTTCACTCTTCCCCTCCCCTCCTCATGTCTCTTTGTTAACCTCGCGTCTATTCCCCCCTTCTTTCCTTTCCTACTGCACGCTCTGTCTAAGCCTTCCCCTTTCTTTTTTCTCCTTTTCTCCCAATTTCTTCACTTTATTCACTTTAATCTAATCTTTTTGCCTCCATACTCTCTCCTTCCCCCCTCCCCTCTACCTCCAATAGTCCCACGTAGGAGCATCCAGAGCATGTGGATCATTTCCGCACAGGGGGTCTCAAATAGTCCGTGGGGGATATTGCGCAAGGGATCCTTCATTATATTCCAATATAGCCCATAAGCTGCCATCCAAGGCTTGAATAAGCAGGGGAAGGGCAATTTACCGCTAAAAGCAACTGCCCATGGTTCTGAAACAAAACTGTGTTACATTTGTATAGACCAGGGGCCAATAAAATGTTAAAAACACACCAAAAAGCTCCTGGATCTGAAATCCGTATTAAGCCATGCCCTGCCACAACAGATTTTCCGTTTGTTGCACCCAATTAGTGATTAATTTTCCCAGCATCACCTTGAAGGAGATGTCCCCCTGACTAGGATTAGGATTGTAGCGGGACCCGGGGCTGCGCTCTCAACACCTAAATTCTAGTGCCTCCACAGGCATTCTAAAATTCCCTACTTTAAGCCTGTAAGTAAACACCACTAGCAAACCAGAGGTCTCCGTTAAGGGGGTGGTGGACGTATCAACCACGCGACCGAGCTGATTAATTGTGGTTGTGAAGATCACCTCCACCCCTTGGGGTGTTAACACCACTAACAGGGTTAACCTATCAAAGTGAATTCAGAGATATTCAACAATATTTATTTGTGCGAGCGGCCCAAATTCAAACCTAATGAAATATTCATACTCGTGGTTAGCGTGTCATGAATACTCAACAAGTTACACTTTACCTTATGTTACATTATACTTAATAGAAGAGACAAAACAAATACACAGGAAACATTTACTTTGTTTCAAACATATAATCAGTGCAAGCTATTTTATATTTCATTAAGAATCAATAAGACACCAAAAAAATGCTTTCCATACCCCCCCCCCAATTTCAAGTTCGTTGGTACATTGCTGAATGCAAAAAATTGTTACAGTTCCAAGAGAAATAACTCAAATTTGGTAAATGTTTATTTATTTTTACTAATTAGCAATGCAGGAGATCCAGAATGAAGTCAAATTCACTGAAATAAAAAACTAGTTGCCTTTGTTAATTTCTTGAAAATTAAAAGAAATTCCTTTAATACTTTCAACTTAACTTTATTACTGAATCTAAAATTTATTACCAATTAATTATTTCTATTTAGCTAGATCAATACACCCATAATTATGATATGCATCATTGATCAGCTATGAACCAATATCGGCCATTTTTTTTTTGCTTCATGGTAGCAAGCCTTATTTAATCTCAGGACCCAATATATTGTAGGCCTAAGGCGCTACACATCAGGCCAATTAGCCAGATTTGATTTAGGGAACACCGGTCACTAGAGCTTGTCTCTAGCTCCTGAGTCATCCCTATCCTGACTTTTGGATTCAGGTTGTAATTTTGGGAATTATTGAGTGGTTTGCTCTTCCCTGCAGCCGGCTATGGTTGCCTAGCTTGTGGGCTATGGTCTGCCCTTTCGGGGGCTAGCCCACGACTGGAGCGCTGTGGTATAAAAAACAAAACCAGACAGTACAACAAAAA